>VDFB02003820.1:83080-130279 GCA_007258455.2 Sequoia sempervirens | reverse complement strand
CAGCAGCTGAGATGGAAGAGTTCTTGAACCGGATCAGTGCTCCTCCACCGAAGAAGAAGGAAAGAAAGTTTTCGAAGATCTCCACTGATGAGGATGGCTCTCGTACCCTTCACGTTGTTGTCCCACGAATCGAGTGTGACCGGAATGAAGCAGCTCCGGAAAACTATGTGGTCACCACTCTTGACTTGGGACGCGCTACTGGTGCTCAGATTGTTGAGTGTGATAACTCCTTCCTTGCCCTTAAGGATAGATTATTCAAGAAAGAAGGAAAGTACAAGAAGTTGAAACGAGAACACAAGGCGTTAGTTGGATATGTTCAGCAGTTGTCTCGTTCTCGAGGGCAGGATGTACCAGTGATTGAGCCAGGTTCTAGAGAGTCATATCAGCGTGCT
Source organism: Sequoia sempervirens (assembly GCA_007258455.2). Classification (NCBI taxonomy): domain Eukaryota; kingdom Viridiplantae; phylum Streptophyta; class Pinopsida; order Cupressales; family Cupressaceae; genus Sequoia; species Sequoia sempervirens. Next base: position 129,887 of record VDFB02003820.1, on the reverse strand, counting down.
TGGTAGAGTTAGGAGGATGGCAACAGAGGGCGCATAAATGGGTCACAGGAGTTCGGTGATCGAGACAGAAGTTCATGGAGGACCTTTGCCTTTGCCTTCAAAGAGCTCTACTATTTTGGCACGGATGGATGCGGTGGATCATGCTTGGGGCGATGCTTCCATCTATCAGAGTAAGGTGATCCAGCGTCTTGAGGTGTTGAGGCATGTGCCATTGCGGTTGCTGATTGATGGAGGTGTCATTCAAGCGAATGACCGATATGATTTCTCTAGGTGGTATTCTTCGGCTATCACAGGGCGTGGCTTCTTTGATGCAGCACAGGCGGATTCAGCCAGGATTCACAAGGCTATGGCCAATATTATAGATGGAGTTCAGAACATCTTCGAGGCCATCTTTGCTAGGCGGCTGAATCCAGAGGAGATAAGTTTTGATAATTTGAGGGGTTTGCTGGTTCCCTTCTTCGCAGATGTTAAGACCTTCGTACAAGATGACTTTGAAAATACTGCTACATTCTCCACTTTGATCCAGAACACGCAGGACTCATTGGCTGCTTGGAGAAAATCTTGTACAAGGCACGAGCACTCAGTTACAGTGTTAGAGTTTCAGTTAGATTGTGTTCCATCTATTTCAGTTGAGGAGGTTGAGGCCGTACTTAGCAGATTTGTTGAGTTGGCAGTCAGGGAGAAGGCTAATGGGAACACACTACTGGACGAGGATCTTCTAGAAGACTGAGCATTTATTACATTTGCTATTTTGGGAGTGAGTGGGAATCTTTGATTCATTTAATGTACCACTCCCTATTCTGGCAGTTTTTAGGGTTAGGGCTGAGGTGGCACGATTCTGGCCACTCTATTGATTGTAACCCTAGCCGTCCTTTGGACTTGGCTAGCTATAAAAGGGGGAGTCCCCCTCATTTGTAATTCATTAGAATCAGATTAGAAATCAGAATATTAGAAGATAGATCAGAGCTAGAGATTGTTGAGTAGAGCTAGATAGTGTAGAGCATTTTGTATAATTTGGAGAAGAAAGAAAGTTTTCCCTTTGAAAACTTTTGAAGAGACTGTTGTGTAACACATTTTGTGATAATAGATCTTTTCATTGATGATGGAATTTGTCTTGTCATGAAATGCTAGCAAGGTTTCTTCTTCCTTTCGTATCCAAGTAGATTAAATTCATGCAAGTAGCTTACTTTGGTGTGTGGTGTTTCATTGAGATAGCTTCATTTTATTCCATACCACTAGCGGCTTGTTGATGATAAGTCTGCCTTGCGTGGTCAACTGGACATTATTTTGTGCTTGACTTCGGTTATGGCTTACATACTTATATGCGTTGTTCTGATGGTGTACGTATGTTAAATTGTAACTTGAATACCTTTCGCTATCCCCCTTGAAGATTGCACCGATTTTGCTGAGGCTGTCCAACGGAGGCTAGGTGAAATCTGGTTGAAGTCTATTGAGACGAAGCCTCACATACCTTGCATTTAGAATAGAGTACAAATTTCTTAGGCCTTTTCCCTTTTACTTTCCGCATACTTCTTGTTAGTTTTAGAAAAGGATACACATTGCCAAATCATACACGTAAGAATCCCCTTCAAATTACATATCAACTGCTAACTGCGAGAAGTCTGAACAACTATGTAAGTCCCCTTGACATACCAGCAATATCACATCAAGCCAAACTGAGCCTATTCGCACTAAAGGAACCTTGGAGTTGAACGCACGAACTTTCTGGCAATCTTAGCGTGCGGAATACTTTGATCAAGAGAGAATAGAGCGTCCGTTGGGCGACTTTGTTCTGTGTTGGTGCGGTCTCAAAAACCACGTCAACAAACCTTTTAGAAGCCTTCTGATTGCAGTGCCAAGCTCAAACCTCAATTCGCTCACTCAATTTGACCTCAAATTAGCTTGAAGAATGGAAACCCTAATCTGTCAAACTGCACTCTAGACTTAGTGAAAGTTCCAAACTAGGCCAAAGGATAAGTACATCATCGGAAAGACAGAGGAAACATAGAGAGGGAGAGACGCAAAACCAAAGCCAAAAGACCTTAACAAAGCAAAAAAAAAAATTAGGGGGTCCCCATTTTGAATGGGGTGATGTGTGAAAAGGTCACAACATCTAGCGCCAGTTCGAATAAATGTTCTTGAACACTTCAAAGACAAAACCCATTCCATACTCAAAACCTTTGGATAATTCTTTCCAACCTATGAATTGACTAGGGGACATACTTAAAAGGGAAGAGGAATCCTAAATTGGATCAAGGCACCTCATTTTTGGATTACAAACGTGTGCATGTTCGTTTAGTCCATCCCTAAACCATTTTGACCTCCGGAATTGGCCACGGCAATTTATATAAGTATCTTAACTTTAAAAGCATCCCAGACATTGCATCGCTGCCAGTTAGGCATCCATAGCCCCGACGAGGTTGTCACTACAATTCTCACAAATATTGCTCCACTGCCAGCCAGGCGTCCATAGCTCCAGTGGAGTTATCCACATGTTCCCAAAACCAATATTCAAAGTATAATATTTTCTTTGATTGTTCTTTTCTTCTTTCAAATATTTCTTTTTTTTAGCACATTTATCTTTTCTTTCATATTGATTTTCTGTCAATTCCACAATTGGCTGGCAGGCAACGAAGCCTCCTATGGGTTTGAGAATTGTAGTGGCGCTGAAGCAAGACGTAAAATTTTCACCTGTCATAGCCTTTCCCAAGAAACCACAATGACTCAGGGCAATTAATTATGTGTGTAAAATATAGTAATCATGAGACTTGGTGTCAAGACACAATAGATGATTCCCTTTCGAGTCAAGTACAAATCCTAACCAAATGATAAAACTTGAAAGAACCTCGGATTCTAAAGCACTTTGTGAATGATTACCCAAAAAATGGACTAACATTGTGTCGGAGCTTGCTGAAAACAACACAACACCTTTCCCACAAATGGGACCCTTTTATTCCCAACTAAACTAAGCAACAACTAAACTAAAGAGAACTAAACTAAGGAAAGCAAAGAGGACTAAGCCAAGCAAAAACGAGAGGGAAAACCTCCTCTAACAGGACAAAAATTTCGAATGGACAAGACTCGGAGGACAAAAATATGTACAACTCCTAGCATGATTTCTTAGGACATTCAGCAAGCAACACAACAGTAGTGATAGTGTGGAGCCTAGCAAATTTGTCTCTGAACTCAGAAAAGTAATATTTCACAATACAAATCTCAAACTCAAGCAAAACTTTAGGAAAGATTAGCAATTGAGGCAACTCATTTAGACCATGATTAATCCACAAGCAAGTTGTCTTTCCTAGACTTCCATAATCAAATTCATAGCCTTCAAAATCAAGAGCAAGGAAAGAGACAACCTGGTGATCTTCGTGCTTGAATGGAGACTCTTGATTGTTGTGCACTGACCTACCGCGTGAAGAGAGATTCCAAACATCCTCTGGAGGTTGCCATTGGTGACGTGTGGTTCCACTTGCATCTATGACATGCAAATTTTACTTGCTAATTCATCTTGAGACCTTCTTGGAAGTAGACTCAGCGCCCCTTCGAATTGTTCATCACTCTCTGCTTCATCAGGTGGTACTTTGCCTTCAAGTTGACATTCTTCCTTTATCCATTCATTGTCGGGAAGTCGCAGTTGGTGATACAACACTTCGCTTACACCAACATCATGCTCATGAAGTTCTGACTCAACCTTGAAACCCTGGAACAACTCTTTTATGTCTGTATCCTCATGTTGAATAAACCCAGCATCCTTGCGTACATCTGTAAGCGTGTCCTTAAAAATTAAGGATTCCTTAATATTCTGGTTTTCAAATATAAGGGGTAGCACCCCTTCAAATTGTTTTGTTTGTGGGCAGGAGGCGAGGCATTTGAAATATGATGATTGTTCGTCATACACTTCTTTTAATGTCACAACCTGCTCGTTAGTTTGCCCATCTTTTTGATCATTTTCTCGAAGGGTACTTGAAATTTCTTTGCTTATAACAGCTTGCAGCTCCTCATTTGGATCTTCTCTTTGTGGTGTGGATGAATGCTTAGCATGGATTTCCTCTTTTTCTTGGATTGACGAAACATCAAGCGATAGGTCTTCATGATAGTTTTTTGAACCTTGATCATTGCCCACAGTTTCTTCATTCTCCTGAATGTCCTCCATTGTTTCCTTCATTTCAATGCTTCCAATGTTCGGAACCTCATTTTCAACTACAATTTCTTTTGGCTCAATCATGCTATCTTCTTGAAACTCACTCCTTTGATTGTCACATGATGTGGTGCTATGCTCCTTCGGATAAGTTTCGCCCTTCACAATCGTGAGATGCATCCTCCACATTTTGTCTTCTAGGCATTCCTCCTTTGGTGCAAGGTATGCTGGCCGAATGTGTGCTTCTTTGCAATCCTTTGAAAATTCTACACTGCATATACCTGGTTGTTCCAACAATCCTAACTGATGCTGCACTTGGCTAATGGCCTCCTTGCATAATTGACAAGTGAATTCCGAATGCCTTGCATTGTGAATTCTACACCAGCCAGCCAACAAGATGCGCTCCGCGGGAAACTTTTCAATGCTCAACTGCTTCTTGCTCATTTCTTTGTATCTCTCGAAGAATTCACTGAGACTTGGATTTTCTGATTCAGGGTTTGCTGGCACCACTGGTTTGAAAATATCCTAAAAGAAAATTTTTCGTTGCAAAACTAGATGTACCCTTGACAAGAATGTCACACAATTTAATTCATTGTGCCAAGTGGTACCGTGAATTCTACATCCATCTCTCGTTGCAAAGTCAAATAAACTTCTAGGAAACAACTGCGCATTCAAAACTCGATGTAGCAAGGGAAAATCAACTCGACGACCTTCATGGTCATAAGAAACTTGTGACTGCTGCCCCATCCATTGAGGAATCTTTGATTTTTTAATTTTTTTTGGAATTTTTAAATTTTTCACTTTTTTTGGATTTTTTGACATAAAAGACATCTAACATATCTTTGATTCGGTGTTTCAAAGCTCATACTGGTTCCTTCCAGCTGAATTCCCCTACTTGTGAAAATGAACAACCTAACGCTTGCCCTCCTTCTAGCGCCAATTCTATTGACGGGTGTTTTATGATCGCACCAACACAGAATAAAGTTACCAATGGCTACTCTATCCTCTCTTGAACAAAATCTCCTGCATGCTAAGATTGCTAGAAAGATCATGCATTCAACTCCAAGGTTCCTTCATGCAATGGATAGTCTCAGTTGGCTCGATGTGATTTGTTGGTATCTCAAGGGGGACTTACGTAATTGTTCAATTGAAGATCGAAGGGAAAGGGATTTTCACAAGACTTCGAAGGATTTGTCAATGAAGCACAGATTTCCTAAACTAGCCAGAAAAATAAGAAATTTGAATAGCTGCAGGGATTAGAAAAGCTATGGTCTACTCTACGCGCGGGACGTGGGGATCAATTCTTGCAAACTTCAACCAGGCTCTGCTTTGCCTCACCTCAGATAACTTCTACAGAACCGATGCAATCTTCAAAGGAGTAACTAAAGATATTTGGATCACGATTCAATATGCAGATACCATCACAACAATGCATACCAACATTCAAACTGTAAACGAAGTTCAATCCACAATATTCCAGTTGACCATGCAAGGCGGACCCACCGTCAGCGAGCCCGCTAGTGATATGGAGTAGCGAAGCTTGCTCAAACTAAACACCACATTCCACAACTATCATCTACTTGCATGAAATGAAATCTATTTTACTATAAGTTCTATTTTAAGATTCTAAGCGAATTGGAAGAATGAAGAAGCCACGCTAGCTACCCACAACAAAAGATGAAACCACAAGCAATGATAACTCTTTTTATTATGAGTGTTCACAACAACTTCTTACAAAGCATTCAATTTGAAAGCCTTCCTTCCTCTTCAATCTAAACTATGCTATCAATCTATGCTATCTGTCTATGCTCTATCTCTCAAGTCTATGATCCTAATGCTCTAATCTCTAATCTATGATGTACAAATGAGGGGGGATGCCCCTTTTATAGTTGGCCAATTTCAATGGACGACTTAGATTCAATTACAATGAAGGGCTCAGATTGAGCCACATAAGCCCTAGTGAAGATTCTGCCCTAAAATCTGCCACAAAGAGGAGTGGGGTAATAAATGAGCACAAAATGCCCACTATCTCCCTTTGACCACTATAATTAATGCCCACCATCTTCTAGAAGATTCTTGCCCAGAAATGCGTTCCCATTGTTCTTCGCCTTGACTGCAGACTCGATCAATCTAATTGACACAGCCTCAACCTCTTGAACTGATATGGTAGGCTTGATCTCATTCTGAAACTCCAAGACTGCAACTTCTTTCTCCTGCTTGATGACGATCATTCTTAAACTCTGAAGTGTTTTTGAGGATGATTTCTGACCCTTGGGCCTTCATTATTTCACCATCTTGATTCTGAAGGATTTTCCAGTCTTGGACTCGATCACTTCTACCCGCCTCCTTAAGTTGGGTGCATATTGGGTCTTTGAGGAGGAATTCCAACACTTAGCCATTTCTTCCAACATCTCCCTTCATGATTTGGGCGCAACTGAGACATCATGGAGGACCTTTGAAACCTGTAACTTTATCCCCCTTCCAAGGTTGCAATGTTGTCCTGGAGTATCACCTCCAATCATCGTACTTAGGCCCCGGTGTTCATCCTGCAAAACAAATAAAGAGAAGAGCATCAAAACCCTTTTATAATATAAATTCACTTTACTTACCTGATTTCCATGTTCTAATCTCCAAGGTCTGAGTGATTGATAGAGGTCATCATTTTCTCCAGTAGACTTTGCCTTCTTCATCTGTGTGCTAGAGCGCATGTCATCTTGATGTTTTCTTCTTCTAGCCTTAGCAATTTATTCTCCTATCTTGTCCATCTTCTTTCAGGAGCTTGATTCTTGAGTTTCACTTCATCTCGAGGGAGTCTTCTTTTATTTTCATGACTTAGACAAAAATCAACCCATCTTGAGCTTAGGCACATTGTCCCCTTCTACCTTCTTTTTCTATGCCTAAATTTTATCCATTTGAGCCTTAGGAAATTTTATCTCGCCTTAGAAAATTTTATAAGGTAGGTGTCCATTTACAAATCACAAGCCAAGGCGTAATAAAATTTATTTCCCCCTTAGAAAATATTCAAGACCCCTTGACTTAAAATATCTCCCCTTAGAAAAAAAAATATTTTTCAACTATATTACTCTTGGGTGCACATGAAGGGGGTCATTTAATTTTTTACTTTTGAAAATATTTTTCACTAATGTTTGCCTTATCCCCTCTAGCCTTGAGCGCATTTCAAGGGGTCTGCTTCACATTCCACCCTTTAGCAAAATTTCTCTAACTTGCTTCATGATAGGCGCATATTAGAGGGTTTTAGGCAACTTTTGTGGCTTAGAAATGTTTTCTCCAGCTTGCTTCATGAAATGGGCGCATTTTGGGGGTGGTGCTTCCAGTTTTCACGCCTTAGAAAATTCTTTCAAGCCACCTTCATAAGATGGGTGCATTTTGATGGGGGAGCTTCCACTTTTCATCACTTAAAAATTTTTCTTCTTCACTCCTTGCTTTGGCGCATTCTAGGGGTGGTGGTGCCATTTTGACTTAGAAATATTTCTCCAACTTGCCAAGGGTGCAATTAGAGGGGTGAGCTTCCACTTTGAGACTTAGAAAATTTTCAAACCTCCTCTCTCAACTTGATGGCGCATTTGAGGGGGTGAGCTTCCATTTTCTATGCCTTAGGCAATTTTTTGATCTCCTCAACCTCTGTTCTCTCCTTGGGCGCATTTGCTACCTGGTGTTTTGATGTTTATGCCTTAGAAAATATTTTCAAGTTCCCTCCTCTTCTAGGGCACATTTGTGGGGGTGTACTTCCATTTTTTTCTTTGTCTTAGCAAAATTTCAAGCCACCTTGAAGCTTGGGTGCATTTTGGGGGCCCTACGTCCATTTTTTACGCCTTAGGATTTTTTTATTTTTTTTTCTCCAGCTACCTTGGGCGCATTTAAGAAGGTGAGCCTCCACCTGAGGGCGCATATTAGGGGTGGAGCTGCCACTCCTCAAGACTTGGAATTTTATCTCCAACTTTTCCATGATGGGCACATTTCAAGGATGGTGGTGCCATTTCTCTTGCATACCTTAGGCGTTCTTTGCATCTCGAGTGTTAAGGAATCTTCTGAAGGTGACCCTCGAATACTTACCCAATGTTGCTCAGTTTGCCCTCATTTATTATTTTTAGTAACTGCTTGATTTTCAGACTTCTACAACTTCTTTTGGCTTTAAATTTTCCCAGCATGATCGTCTTGACCTATTTGACCTGTTCACACTTGCCTTCTGTGTTGACCTGCTATTTTTAGCCCTGTTCTGGAGGTGACTTTGTATAAATAGTAAGTATGCAAATTGTGTTCAAATTTTACCAGTAGATTGCTTGAAAGATGATCATCGTGATGGGATACATCAGTTTTTCATTTTTCTCAAGTTTTACCCCTCATTTTGGGCACCAAAGCTGGAAACCCCAATTTGACTTGCATGTGCCTCAGATGACCTCCGTTTGACTCCGTTTCTGCTCTGGACTGCTCTACTCGTGAAACTGATGATCTAGGGGTTGTTGGAGTGGACCTACTAAAAATAGTAAGTGCTTGAAAAAGTTATCAACTGACTGTCGGATGTGTTTGCATGCCATACTGCCCGAGAGATCTCAAAAAACCTAGATTAACCCAAAAAACTAGTCTGCATGCGGGTACTTGCTAAAAATAGTAAGTCATCAACTTGACTTGCATGTTACATCATTGCAAAGTTCTCGAATAACCCATAAAGAATATCCTAACATGTATTGAAAAATCATACATGCAAACCCTAAAAATTGCTCACAAAGGCAAAACTTGCTAAAAATAGTAAGTTGTCAGAATTTGCTCGAATTTTGCGTGTAAGCACTTTGAAGTGTCTTGAATCTAATGCAACAATCAGTTTCCTAAAAACCCTAGCAGAATGGTCTCAAATAGGGGACTTACTAAAAATAGCAAGTTGTCCGATTTCATTCAAAATTTGCAGGCAAACAGCTCAAAGTGTTCTAAACATGGTGTAGCAGTCAAAATTTCAAAAGTCTCAAGAAAAAGGTCCCAAATTGATTACTTACTAAAAATAGTATGTTGTCAGAATTCAGTGAAAATTTAATGGGAACCTTTCAGAAGCCTTTTGATTGCAGTGCCAAGGTTAGACCTTAATTCGCTCACTCAATTTGACCTCAAATTAGCCTGAAGAAGGGAAACCCTAATTTTCCAAACTGCACTCCAGACTTAGTCAAAAGTCCAAACTAGGCCAAAGGACAAGTACATCATCGGAAAGACAGAGGAAATAGAGAGAGAGAGATGCAAAACCAAAGCCAAAGGACCTGAACAGAGCAAAAAAGAAAATTAGGGGGTCCCCATTTTGAATGGGGTGATGTGTGAAAAGGTCACAACACCACCAACTATGAGCATCCTTTAAGAACCTACCATGAAGATCCTCAATACCTTGACCATTTGAGTGCACAAAATCAATGAACTCACTCGTGACTATACCTCGTAATTCAGGATTAGGGAAGCGTCTCATGAATGCTGCCTTGTACCCTTCAAAGCACTTCAAAATCTCTATATGGAGGAAGCCTTCCCACAAGAAATTAACTATCAGAGTATTTTTAGAGACAATGCGAAGGCAAGAAGATGCAATGGAGTTGTCATTTTGTTCCATTTCTCTTCAACAATTGCGTGCACTTGTTTGAAGAAAGTCTCTTTAGGGTCTTGCTCTTTCACATTTATGGTGTACTTCATCTTCTCAATCATTGAGTCGATGCCATCATATATCTCTCCAATGCATGGCTTGTCCATGTCAGTATAGCGAATCATTCTCAAAATGGGCTTGGTGAAACTAAGGAGATACTCCACATGATCCCACCATGAGTCATCTAATATCATCCTCTTAATTTTTGTTGCCCTTTCAGTGCTGCTTTGCCTCCATAATACCATATAGACCAATTTTGGCTAATCACCATGTAATAAAGTGCCTCTTTAACTTTCACAAGTCTTCTCAAGACGATTGTGTTAGAGGCAGATTGGGTCTTTGCAACCTATTACAAATTAAAAAAAAAATTAAAATTTAAAAACAAACTTTAAAGAAGAATTAGAATACACAATCAAATTATGCAAAATTTTATACTATTTCATTTACCTTCAATAGCTCCAGTTTTGAAAATAATCTAAAAATTCCTTGAGACATGTGGTTGGTGATGAACATCTAGATATCCTCAACCTTTGCATACAATTCTTTTGATCCAATCAATTTTATTCCCAATCTTTTGTATTGTAAGATTGGAGCAAGTGGACACAAGGTGTCCAAAAGATGTGAATATCGCTCTCTAACCAACAACCCGCAACTCTACAATTCTTGGTGTTTTCCCTACAACTTGAACAATGTGTGGGTCCCACTTCCTCATTGGCTGCAATGAGAATATCAACAATAAATTGTCATCTTTTATTTGCCCTCACAATCCACGACTTTCAAAAACATTTCCCCTTTAGGGGACACCGCTATAACATGATCAAGTGCCAATTTTTTGAATCTTTCCAACCATTTGAAACAATGGACACACCTATCTCAATCCATGAATCCCTCATGAGCTTCAATGAATCTTCAACCATCTTGACCTCTTTTTCCAATAAGGTGCCACACTTCTCATAATCCGGGCCCTTGTACCCTTTTGTTGCTTCATTAACTATTCTCAACATGTCTTTCCAATATGGAGAGCGAACAACATTAAAAATTATTCCATTTGCATATATACATCTTGCTACATCTTGGTTGGCGATGTCTCGACTCTCATTTTGAAATGCAAGTTCCAAAGGCCCCTTTGATCTTTTGTTTATAGTGGGTTGTACACTTTGATTTTGAAGATGAGGAGTGGCCAAAAATGGGTGGTTTTCTACCACGATATTGGAATTAGATGGGGGAAGCATTCCCTTTGATTTTTTTTTTAATAAGGGGTGACTTGATTTACAGGATTCCCATTCATTTGTTGCTTCTTGCTCCATAATGTATCCTAGACTCCTATGACTGTCTCAGATGGAATAGGTACATTGTTCTTTCCAGGGCAAGCTTTGATGCCTTTTCCAGGTATTCCACACAAATGTGCTTTCACTCAAAAATATGAACTAGAATACTAAACATCACATCCATTGCTTTTCCAAATGTAACCACCACCACCTGGAACCTATTGTATCATTTCAACATACTTCCATAGAGGAGAATTCAGATATGTTTTGAACTTAGGTTGAGTTGCGGAGGTAGAACCAGTTGACATTGTGATTCCTATGGCAATTTTTTTTGCAAACAACACATTCAAAACAAAAACAAAAATTGATTTATAAAACCTAGCTCTTTTGAATCTTTCATACATTCATAGAAGAATGGAAAAAACATAGATAAAATTAAAAGAAAACGAAGTTTCATGTTTGTAAAACAAAACAATGGAAGAAAAAATGAAAAAAACTTACCTCTTTGCAAAATATCCTTCTACAATCTTCTAATAGCCAATGAACACTTCCAAATGTGTAGGAATGACAATGCAATCGTTTGTAGAAGCTTCAATCGTCAATCTTCAACTCACTTTGCCGATCCAACAAGCAAAAATGAATGCTCAACCTCTTGGAATGAAAGTGCTTGTTTGCAAAACAAATGAACAAAAACAAAGTTCTTTTGGTGTTTAATGTGATTTAGAACTCACTTTTAAGGTTCCAGTGGGCATTGGTCAAAGTCAAAGGGAGAAAACAATTAAAAAAATGCAAAAAAAGAGTTGTTAGGTCGCTTGGGCCGCAGTTCTGCTTGGGTTCGACTTGGGTTAGAACTGGGCTTGCTCGGGCTCAACCCAAAGAATCAGGCCCCAAAAATCAGAATCCTGGTAGCACCCACAGGCGTACCGACCAAAACCAGAACTGGGTTCAAATTGAACCCAAACCTGCCCCTCAGATGCACAAATCCGGTAACATAGATATAATCTAGTAACAAACCTTGTAGTACCCAACAAAATCCCACTGGTATGAAAAAGTATTTCTCAAGGATTTTGTTTGATATGGGTTTTGAAAAGGTAAGGTAAATTGCCACAAAAGTAAATTTGGATGATGTAGGACCTACTTCCATATTGAGTGCTTCCTTGTACTTGTTGAACATTGCATTTGAATTTAAAACTCTTGAAATGGGAATAGCCAATAATGCTTTTTAAACCTATTTTGTTCTTTTGTGTATGAAAGTCCATCCCTCTATTTTACAACTCAATGCATATGTATTGTCCAATTGTGCCTAGACTCTGTCTCTTTTGTCTTCATCTTTCCTAATACAAGTTGACAAAAAAGGGTCACTATGCAAAAAGGGCAAGAAAGACAAACTGCTAGTAGGGATCAAATGTGAAGTTGTCAAATCCCATTGAAGAGCCCCAATCTTGTCAAAACCACTCAACAAGGACATGTTCTTCTAGGGGCTCACCACATGGAAATGTACAACAGTAGCAATGAACCAAATAGCCATGGCCATGTTTCAAAAACTTAGCATACTAAAATAGATTCCACATGGTAGGCAATCATTATAGTGAAACAAATATTATCTTGGCAAACATCCATGACATTAGAGGATCAAATTAGTGATCAATATTTTGGTCTCTCAAAATGTGGAGAGAGAAGCTATTGAAGTGGAAATATTATAAACAATGGAAGCCAAGTGGAAGGAGGTAGCATCCTTCTAGCACCACTTACTAAAACATATGTGTTCAAGGATCAATAAAACTGAAATAGTTTTTTTTTCTGAATATTTTGAAAACCAATGTTTGGTGCCCTTTTGAGTCGTCAATATTTGTGGTATACCATTTGGTTAAGTAGCTTGTAGGTGTAATTTGCATATATAATGTGCCTTGCATGTGTAACTTGCACTTATAATTGTATTGTGGTAAGTTCCTAAATTGGTTGGCCTAGTGTATTGTGACTTGTTAAGATGTATAAATAGAGATAATGCCTTCTGCCTTTTCAATCACTTTTTGAATCATTTGATTCCATTTTATACAATGATATTGTTCTTTTGGTGTCTCTTGACACCATTACATATTGGTGTTCTTTCTTATGGGTTTAGAGTTTTTGTTTGTTCGATTATGATCTTCTAGTGTTTAATCTCATGTGGTATTAGGGCTTAAGGATTAGCACCCCCTAGGATTTGGTTCTTTGGTCGTACAAGAGTGCATGGAGAAGGTGCAATATTTCACTGTGCAAGGTTTTTTTTTTATAAATAAGAGAGATTCAATAAAATTCATTTACAAAGGGCATATTCTTATTTCAAATCTAAGCTCCTTGCAAAGTTTAGAGGTTGGACAAACTTGTTTGAAGATGATTGAATTTGTGGAGCTCTCTTAGAGCAAGATTTTGTTGGCATTCGATATTTAGGATTTCTAAAGGAAGTCCTATTTAGGGGCAACATTGTACAGATTGCAATTTGGATTATTTGTGGAAAAGTAGGAGTCTGTTTTTTTTGTTTGTGAAAAAATTTGTTTGTCGATGGATCTGGTAGTCAACATGGGAGTTTTCTTGGCATTTGGTGATGTGGTAGTGCCATTTAGTGTCATCTAGTTGGGCTGTATGTCCAAGGTGATTTTTTGAAAAATTATTGAAATTTTCAACATTTGTCATTGTTAGTCTTTTAATGTTCACCTTTTAGTGCAGCACAAAATGGAATAGTAAGTTAATATGTTTCTTCAAATTTGTAAGGGAAATAGAGGACTTTGAGGATGAGGTGGAGATGAAATAGGAGGTGCAACTTGAGGTGGAATAGAAGGTTCCTACGGTACAAATGTGAAGGCAACATTCTGATGAGCCTAATTGGCTCCAACTCAACCTCTGAACAATAATTGCTTGTTTTTGTGTTTTGTTTGGTTTTTGATGAATTTTAAAGAAGAATTGTAGACAAAAGTAGAAGGTGCGCCAAGCATAAATGGATATAAAACTGAATTTAAAACTAAATCGGAGAAACGATAATTGTATTATAGATCTGGCAATTCAAACAAAGAAATTGCATACAAAAGACATACCTAAAACTCTCTGGATTATTTAAATAAACAAATTTGCACATGCTAGGCAGGAATGGCTGAAATTGATGAAATAGCACGCCTGGAGCTTAGATTTGCTTTCTCCCACTTTGAAACTGGGGGAAATGTGCTGGAAGAGGTAGACGCCAGAAATGAAGACAAGAAATGAACCAAAAACTAGGCGTTTTGGCTTCCTCCTTCACATGCCCTTTCCAGGAGGCACGCCACCCAATGCAAATGGTACGGCCTCAGTAGGTGATGATGATCCTTTATTGAAAGCAAAGAAACTTTTGAAGAATGGCATCCAAGATGTGAAGCCTTCTCCCTTATTACAAATTGGAAAATATTGAATAGAATTCTGATGTAGCATAGATGAACTTTTGTATGAAGCTCCCTCAATTGCAACCATTCAACTGATCTCTCACAGTCTCACAATCATTGATTCAATGAAGAATCGTCGCTCTCCAATGAAGAATTCTTGAAACCCTTGCCCTTAGACAAAAATTATAGAGATGTTTTTAAGCAAGGTCAAATAATCACATAATGAGGTCGATTTGCTTCCTTTTTACCTTATACCCCAAAAAGGCACGACTTTCAAGAAGTGACGCCACTTTTTGCATAAAATACATTTAAAATGTATTTAATATCCTTTCCATAGTTGGGCACCCAAATAAATGACTTAAGTGAATTTAAATATTCACTTTAACATTTAAGTCAGAAAGGTCAAATATTTCAAGTGGGATTAATACGTTATAAAGTTAAATAATAACTTTATAATATCTCAATAAACGATAAAACCCAACCACTGAAATATTAATAACTTCCTCCAAACTCAGTATTTTTCTGTGCCATCATAAGCTGGTGAATATTGAACGACAAACGCCTGTACTGAAACCAATATTGAAGTGAAGGAGTGGGAATGTCAAAACCCATCAAAACGGCCACTGACCCCCTAACCAAATCCTGTCAGCCTACAAGGGTCCAAGAGATAGGATAACTCAACTACTCTTGATAACTGACTAGAGTGGGGACATTACAGTGACCTCCCCAAATTTGCTTGTCCGCAAGCAAACTCAAAGCTAGATTTTGTAGAATACTGTCACCCTCCCAAGTAGCATCCTCTACCAGTAGATCTCTCCACTTGACCAGATATTCCCTGATCACCCGCCTCCAAAGATGACGCTCTCTGGAATCCAGAATGGCCTCAGGTACTAAAATCAACTTCCCCTCATCATCCAGGGGTGGTAAGTTTGAAGAAGGAATCACCTATTGTCCTAATGCCTTCTTGAGGTGTGATACATGGAACACATTGTGAACCTTACTGTCCACTGGTAAATCTAACTCATAAGCCACCTCGCCGACACGCTTGACAATCCTGAATGGTCCATAGTAGCATGGCTTGAGTTTCTCTGCACCCTTCTTCCAAAGGGTAGACTGCCTATAAGGTTGAAGCATCAGATACACCATGTCATCAATCTCAAATGACCGCTCAACTCTTCTTTGATCAGCATATTGCTTTTGTTGATTCTAAGCCCTCTGAATGTTATCATGAAGATCCCTCATGATATCCTAGTTCTCCTACAATAGATCTCTAGTACTCGGTACTTTGCAATCACTCAGCAATAAATCCAGGAAACTAGGAGGATCATACCCATATAAAGCCCTGAATGGTGTTATCTGGATGGTCATATGGTGAGTTGGATTATAGTAGTACTCACATAGATGCAACCACCTCACCCAAGCCTTTTGCTGCCCCAAGATGTAATTCCGTAAGTATCCCTCCACCAATTTGTTGACAACCTCCGTCTGTCCATTTGTCTGTGGGTGGTAGCTAGTGCTCAGAGTAAGCTTGGTCCCGCATAGTTTGAATAACTCCTGCAAGAAGTTACCCATGAGTCTGTTGTATTTGTCACTAACGATACTTCGAGGCAAACCGTGCAACCTGAATACCTCACGAAAGAACAAATCCGCCACTTGTGTAGCTTAGTAGTAGTGATTGGGAAGAAATGTGCGTACTTCATCAATCGATCTACTACCACATAGATGTTGTCTCTCCCTTGAGCTTTCGGTAAGCTCGTAATGAAGTCCATAGACAAGCATTCCCACTTCCTCTCAAGAATAGGAAGCGGCTGAAGTAACCCTGCACGGTATGTATGCCCTTGCTTGTTCTGTTGACAAACAGTGCATTCCCTGACATATTGAAGAACATATGACTTGAGACCTTTCCAAGAAAATCTCTCCCATACCTGTCTGTAGGTCTTAAAGTAACCGGGATGACCTACCATAGGTGAATCGTGAAAGGATCTCAAAACCCTGTCCCTCATCTCAGAACCTAGGAGTAAAACTATCCTCCCTTTATAAATAATATTACTCACAAGAGAGTATCTACTGTCCTAGACTGTCCCATCTACAATGCCAGAAGCCCACGGATTCTTGGCATACTTTGCAACTATCATGTGTCTCTAGTCCTCTGTAATCTCTGCCATGGAGCCCAAATGAGGATGGCAAGATAATGCGTCGGCAACTATGTTTTGTGTACCTTTGACATGGGAGAGGTCAAAATCATATGAATGAAGTTTGCTAACCCATTTTTGCTGTCTTTCATTCAAATCTCGCTATCCTAGGAAATGTTTCAAGCTGTTGTGGTCAGTTTTTACACAAAACTTACTACCAACAAGATACTGCCTGAACTTGGCCATTGCGTGCATGATGGCCAGCATTTCCTTATCATAAATGTTGTAGCTCCTCTCAGGACCCCTCAGCTTCCTGCTCTCGAAAGCTATAGGATGACGATCCTGCATAATAACTGCACCAATACCCTCTCCACAAGCATCACAGTGAAGCTCAAACGGCCTGGTGAAATTTGGTATGGCTAAAACTGGACAAGTAGTCATCAAATGTTTGAACTTCTCAAAACACTTATGTGCTAGAGGTGTCCAAACGAGAGCTCCCTTCTTGGTCAAATCTGTTAGTGGTGCAACATGCCACAAAAAACCACTGACAAACCGACGATAGAAAGCACATAAACCTACAAACCCCCTGAGTTGTGTCAAAGTCTCTGATGTAGGCCAGTCTCTGAACTTTATTTGGATCCATACAAACTCCCTCTCTGTTGATAATGTGACCCAAGTATAAAAGTTCCTCCATACCCAATGCACACTTGGACTCCTTGGTGTACAAGGACTTCCTGTCAAGTATGCTCAACACGGCATCTAGGTGAACCATGTGCTCCTCGCAAGATCTGTTGTAGACTAATATGTCATCAAAGAACACCAGAACGAATTTCCTCAATTGACGTTGGAAGACCCTGTTCATTGTGGACTGAAAGGTAGTTGAAGCGTTGGTTAAACCGAAAGGAATAACCAAAAAGTCAAAATGTCCATAATGACACCTAAAGGCAGTCTTCTCAATGTCCTCTCGAACTCTGATTTGATGGTACCCATTCTCAAATCTATCTTCAAGAAGTAGCAAGCCCTATGTAGCTCATCTATCAACTCGTCAATACGCAGAATGGTATACCTGTTTTTGATGGTTTTCTTGTTCAACATCTTGTAATCAATAAACATCCTAAGAGTACCATCCTTCTTCACCAATACAACAGAAGAAGGAAATGGAGACTTACTTGGCCTAATGTGTCCCATAGCGAGCAATTCTTTGATGGTTTTCTCTATCTCATCTTTCAATCGCTTAGGGTGCTGGTAAGGAGTAATCATAATGGGCTTGGTGCCCTCCTCCAACTCAATAATATGCTCAATGCCCCTGTCTGGAGGTCTACCATGAGGTATATCACTAAACACCTTAGTATGCTTCATCCGAAGCTCCTGAACATTAGGATGATAAGGCGTTTTGTGCTGCTCCTCATAAGATGGCTACATCTGACACACTGCTGCCCACTCAACCATGTCATGCCGAATTAATCTTTGCATTCTTCTGAGTGTTATCTCCTTGAAATTGTTGTCTTGGATAGCCTTGAGTATGTGGTCGGTCCCATCAACCTTAAATTTCATCTCCATATCTCTAAGGTTGAGTGTGAACTCGACTATCGGATGAAGCCACTTCATGCCAAGAACCACATCTGTGCTGCCCATCTTCACCACATAGAAATCTGCTTTTAACTCAAAATTATTGAGCCTCATGGGCAGATCCAGAATCATTCTATCACAGGTAAGAGTATATCCATCAGCAACCTTCACTCTAATCCCTTCAAACTCTTGAGTTTGAATTCCTCTTTTCTCATGCATCTATAAAATTATGTGTTGCACCTGTATCAAGCAACGAAATGACCCTTTGACCAGCCAAGAATCCATGTAGTCTGAAAGAGCCTTCTCTTTGCATGCTTGACATGTGAGCTTCCTGTAGCTCAATCTCAACTTCATTTTCAACTTCATTTTCTGATTTTTCTAACTCTAAATCATCATGTACAGCTTGCTGGTCTGAAAAATAAGTCATATCTTCTCCCTCAAAATACCACTCCATGTGCCTATTTTGACCTTTAGGTTTGAGGGGACAATCATGGTTAATATCATATGGTCCCTTGCAATAAAAGCAAAGCTTCTTCCTATGTAAATCATTGATCGTTTCTCGATCCAAAGGAGTTGCAAACTTTTTCTTTTGGTCTGAGTTTTTTGATTTCCTTGGATCAAATCTATTATCATTGTAAGATGAAGATGGTTTGGAAGGGAACTTACTACGAGGTGCAGTAAGTTCCATGCTACGAGCTTTCCTCGTAGCCTCTTGCAAGGTAGGTGGATTGAATGCCTTGATCCATTCTTTCATAGGCTCGAAAAGGCCCTCTACGAAGAGTATGACCAACCTCCTCTCTGATATGCCCGTTACCATGACTGAGAGCTTCTGAAACTCTCCAATGTAGGATTCTAAACTACCCAATTGCTTTAGTTGAGTGAGATCTCTAAAGTATAGCTCTAGATCTCATTTGTCAAATCTCTCAACTAACCTATCGATGAACTCCTAATAAGTTGTGATCCTGTCATGCTATAGTGTAACCATAGTTGGAAGACTTGCCCCAAAGAAAAACTCACCAATCCAAAAATTGAAGAGTTTTTTAAAACTCACCAAAAACTGGGGAACTTTTTTTTTGCAAAACTGAGTTTTTTCGAAAAACTGGGCAAAAACTCGGAAAAAAATCGGAAAAACTCGTCCTCGCGAGTTAAACTCAAAAAAACTCGCGAGTTTTTGAAAAATCGGCGAGTTTTCTGCGAGTCTGCCAACTACGAGTGTAACCATGCCATGGTGCCACCAGTCATGGCCTATGCCATCCAAGTGTAGAGCTGCGAACTTTATCGCATCCTCTTCTGCCATAGGACGTAGGTTTAAGAATGTATCCAGCTTGCTAACCCAAGCTCTAGCTGTGACTTTGCCACTGCCATCAAAGGTGGTGAGAGTGAGCTTACTAGTAGCATACTTGAGATCATTGTTCTTGTGCCAAGGTCTCCTATCTGTCCTATTTCGGCTATGCTCTCTTTTTTGTGTTAGAAGCCTATCAAAGTTAAGGTGATCCTTAACTCTCTATGGCAAGGCATCCCACTCATCATGTAGAGTCATAATATTGTCTCCAAAGTTTACGTTAGCTTCCTCCTCATCCTCGTTACCCTCTTCTGGCTCATTCCTGACTAAGGTAGGGTGAGTAGGTCTTTCATAGGTACGTATAGGAATTACTGTCCTCCGTGGGCCTCCCTGTACACTACCTTCCTCCTGTTCCAGATTCGGTCTTCGATGAATAGTCAAATTATTTATGTTTGTACTAAGCTACTATAGTACATTCGACACCTGTTCCTGGCTAGTTACAAGTCCTCTCAGTATGTCTCTAGCTTCATGATCCTCATTGTTACTAGGATCCTTGTGTGGCTCGCCATCATTCCTATCACCCATTTTTTCCAATGGTACCTCTTCGAACTTATTATCAAATGGTCTATTCTCAAACGGGAACTGGTTTGTCTACAACCCTGGTCTCCTGCGTGAGTAAAACCTGTGTGGTCCAAACTAATTATGATGCATATGAACGTTTAACCCTCCAGGCTGGCAGGATTAAAAGCTCTGATACCACTATGATGAGCCTAACTGGCTCCAACTCAACCTCTGAACAATAATAGCCTGTTTTTGTGTTTTGTTTGGTTTTTGATGAATTTTAAAGAAGAATTGTAGACAAAAGTAGAAGGTGCGCCAAGCATAAATGGATATAAAATTGAATTTAAAACTAAATCTGAGAAACTGTAATTGTATTATAGATTTGGCAATTCAAACAAAGAAATTGCATACAA
This sequence comes from Sequoia sempervirens, assembly GCA_007258455.2. Lineage (NCBI taxonomy): Eukaryota > Viridiplantae > Streptophyta > Pinopsida > Cupressales > Cupressaceae > Sequoia > Sequoia sempervirens. The sequence continues at coordinate 109,500 of VDFB02003820.1, read as the reverse complement.
AAGACATACTCGAAATTCTCTAGATTATTTAAGTAAAGGAATTTGCACATGCTAGGCATGAATGGTTGAAACTGATGAAATAGCATGCCTGGAGCTCAGATTTGCTTTCTCCCACTCTGAAATTGGGGGAAATGTGCTAGAAGAGGTAGACGCCAGAAATGAAGACAAGAAATGAACCAAAAGCTAGGTGTTTCGGCTTTCTCGTTCACACGCCCTTTCCAGGAGGCACACCACCCAATGCAAATGGTACGGCCTCAGTAGGTGATGATGATCCTTTATTGAAAGAAAAGAAATTGTTGAAGAATGGCGTCCAAAATGTGAAGCCTTCTCCCTTATTACAAACTAGAAAATACTGAATAGAATTCTGATGTAGCACAGATGAACTTCTGTATGAAGCTCCCTCAATTGCAACCATTCAACTGATCTCGCACAGTCTCACAATCACTGATTCAATGAAGAATTATCGCTCTCCAATGAAGAATTCTTGAAATCCTTGCCCTCAAGCAAAAATCACAGAGAAGTTTTTGAAGCAAAGTCAAAGAATTACATAATGAGGTCGATTTTCTTCCTTTTTTCCTTATACCCCAAAAAGGCACGACTTTCAAGAAGTGATGCCACTTTTTGCATAAAATACATTTAAAATGTATTTAATATCCTTTCCATAGTTGGGCGCCCAAATAAATGACTTAAGTGAATTTAAATATTTACTTTAACATTTAAGTCATAAAGGTCAAATATTTCAAGTGGGATTAATATGTTATAAAGTTAAATAATAACTTTATAATATCTCAATAGACGATAAAACCCAACCACTGAAATATTAATAACTTCCTACAAACTCAATATTTTTCCGTGCCGTCAGAAGTTGGTGAATACTGAACAACAAACACCTGTACTGAAACCAATACTGTGAAGGAGTGGGAATGTCAAAACCCACCAAAACGGCCACTGACCCCCTAACCAGATCCTACCAACCTACAAGGGTCCAAGAGATAGGCTAACTCAATTGCTCCTAATAACTGACTAGAGTGGGGACATTACAGACAACCATAGGTATGTGAGGTGAAATGGTTGAATCAATGATGGAGAACTAGGAGGGGAAGTATTAGAAGTGGGAGAAGGAGCACAAAAGTAGAGGATATAATTTGAGACTCTTGATTGTGGTAAAGAGTAGGAGACAATTCTAGTCTTATCCCCTTGTTTATTGCACCTCTGGGGGATTTGAACCTTGGTAGATGGCATCATGAAGGAACATACCCTCATCCTCGTCAATTGTGCTCAACTAATTAAACTACAACCTTTTGGTATAGTCTATTTTTAAACTAGCATGTATTATAGTATGCAACCACTTTTTATTTTTAACATATCATCAATAATATAATGCACTGATCCCAGCGCACCATTCTTTGGTTTTTACTAGCATTGATATCAGACCTAGATTGAGTCGATGAAATTTGAAAGTTGGGAAGAGAGGAGTTCAAAAGGCGCAAAGGTCAAATTAGGTTGTTGGTTGTTGAAAGCCCTAGATATGACGAAAGAAAACTGCTAAATCACATTTTTTTAACAATCACGTTTTTCAGGTCTTGAGGGCATGTGTGAGTTGTAGAATCATCTTTTGTAGTCACATTTTGAAGGCATGGGTATCTAAAGGAAAGACAACCAACAAAAATCATGACTAAACTAATTAGTTGTGATCGCATTTGCTAGTCATGATCACGTTTATTTATCATAATCGGGAAAAGCTTCCTTTTTGTTTACTGGTTTTATCAGTACTCACATGAAAATCATCTTTCTTAAACTATTGTGTTTTCAGGTCATGAGAGCACACACGAGTTGCAAAATTGTGTCTTTTGCAGTTGAATTTTAGAGGTGCGGGCGTTTGAAGAAAAAATAGTCAACGAAAACTGGGGCCAACCCAGTTAGTTATAGTCACGTCTACAAATCAAGGTCACATTTTTTTGTCGTGACCAAGAAAAGTCACACTTTTTTTGCTGATTTTATTTGTCACATGGTGTTCAAAAGGCTTGTGTGGCATTTGGAAGGTCGGGTTAGGATTTTCCGAGTCTACAAAAGCCATGGAGGGACATTAAGGCACAAAAATCTTGATCATTCTTGATTGAATTTTTCTCTTTTCAATATCATAGTGTTTGACACGTGTAAGACCAAATTTTTGACTTTGGACAGAAACATGATACAACTAGCTTCAATAAGATCACTATCCTGCAACCTTTTTGCCATTTATCTTCCATTTCTTATCTTTTCTTTCAAATCCAATTCTTCCAAATTGACATGACATAAACCAGTTTGTTTGATTTAAGAATACTTGGTGATCAAATTTGAGGGACTGTACATGGTTTGGAAATGAATGCATGTTTTAAGCCCAATGATTTTTATGGAGGAGTTTTGTTTTGGTTTTAGAGTGATCAAATTGTTGAGAAAAGCCCTTCTAAGGCTGTCACAAGACTGTTGGGAAGAATGCAGCTGTTAAACGCTTGAAAAATCAGTCATAAATATAGAAAAAATACCTCTTTATACCTTCCAATATGGCTGCTGTTATGTATTTATGATATATTACCTTTTGATAATCGAAAACCTGCTGAAATCATGATGAAAAGCCCTAGCCATTGTAATAAGCATCCTTAATTTTTTTTTTTAAAAACTTGTTAGCTCAAAACAGAATGAACATGCTGAACAACTTTTCTTTCCACATTTTGATCATCAAGTTCCTAGTGTGGGCGAGGTGAGAGCATACAGTGTACGGGATTACAATTATACTTGAAATGAGCAGCTGAAGCCTGAAATTAACATCCACTTATTCAGTGGGGTTAGTTGGGCACATCCACTTTGGAGTTGGAAAGCATATACAATAATCAAATGCAAAGTAAGCTCTTCCACTTCTCAGTGGTGAGTGAGTGCAACCAATAAACAACTCTTGGACTTTTCAGTGGTGAGTGAGTACTAGAAAGCCACTTATTTAGTGAGGTGAGTAATAAGAGCCACTTATGCAGTGGGGTAAGTAATAGCAAGTAACAAGAGCAAGATCACTGGTGGTACTATCACCCAGTGTTACAATGTTAGCTCTTACAATTCATATCCAAACCGAATACATATCTGTTGTTACAAATACTAATGTGATATGAAGCTGATTAAAGCACCCCAAATGAACCCCCAACTTAGGAGCCTAACCATCCAACATTGTAATAGAAAATATGCCTTAGAATACAGCAAATGGAAATCTGATATAAGTCTGAAACTTTGCTGCAGCAGTCTAGACAGCGAGATAGATGACTCAAGAAATTTCACCCAGCTACCTCTAACGTGCCAAAATGATCACCAACTACCTTAGCACCACAGTTCCATCTCACACCAAAACTCATGAAAAGAGTGTATCACTATTTTGGAAAGGTATATCAACTACAGTTGCAACAAGTAGCAACAAGGGTAGGACCCCCTAAAAGCACTCCAAACTCCAAATCAAACTCTTACAATTTGAAAATGAGTCACACCAAAATGTAATGCTAAAACACATCAAAATAGTCCATATTGGAAAACCCAAACTAAAACTTCAAATCAACTCCAATGGTGATTCTTGGCTAGAATCACACCACAATCTAGCTAGGGAATATCTTGCAATTCTGAAACTAGAAATCAATGAGGGATTTCATCTTCAAAGATTGAAGAGAACCAAAGCCATTTTGGTAGTATAACATTATCATTCTAAATCATATCCAAATGAGCCTCCAACACCTTTTATAGCTATTTTCATTGCTTTTTTCCGAAATAGTGCTTTTTACTTTTTTGAAAAAGCAATTTTTGTTTTTCACTGCTTTTCGAAAAAACACTTTTTGCTTTCTCCAAAAAAGCGTTTTTTTCCTTTTTCGATACTTTTTTTTCCCGAAAAAGCACTTTTGCTTTAAATTAAATAATTCATTATGTGCAAACATTTAATCACCTTTTCCATCAAATTCCCTTTTAAAATAAAATAAAAACCTTTTCATGTGCAAGACCCCCTTATTTCTCCTAGATGTCCAAAAAGGGAATTAAAATACTTTTTCGAAAATATATTACACTTAAGTTATCAAAAATAATGATAAAACATTATAACTTAAGTGAACAATTTAATTATTTCACCCCCCAAGTTGCGAAAAATCTCAAAACACATCAAAATCCAAATTTGACCACACCAATATGATACTGAGGCAATAGGTGAATAATGGAAGCCAATTTGGTGACTTAATATAAATAGATGTGCTCTCCAAGAAGTTTGGAGCACACCTCATAAGTCAAAAAACACTTCAAAGAGTCATTTAGATCAATATTGCCCATCGAACTCATTTCCAATAATAGAAACCTTGTAACTTTGAAACCTTCAAGAACTTTGGAGTTCTCCCAACTCACCTAGATCTTACAAAAAAACTCCCAAAATCAGCTAACACTCATGGAACAACATCGCATAAAAATGGGGACATTACAATCACGGTCTAAAAAATTATCACAAAAATATTGGATTCGTCACAATTAAAACTCTAGCAGATAGGAGAAGATGACTGAAAATTGCCTCCACAATGCTAGGCATTCAACAAAAGTTAATGTCCCCTTTTTTGGGTTCTCTTGCATTGCAGTTGGTTATGACCTTCTCTATGTGTATCAACCTTATCAGAGGGGTTATTTAATGTTACCGGTGAGCTTAGATGATCTAGAGGACTCAGATGTCACTTTTCAAACTTATTTTCAGCTTCTAGTATGTTCTCCAAGATTCTTGAAGAGAGCATCTATTTATAGTAAGTCACCTGGTTAGGCTCGATTCTCATTATTCATCATTAGTATCACTCTAGTGCTGTCATATTTTGATTTCGATAGTTTCCTCAAATCGGATGTATTAATGAGCTATAATTTAATTATTTTACTAAGGTTGCTAATTTTATTAAAATAATTTAATGGGCACCTTAGTATAATAGCTCGTTGGAATGAGAATTGAATTTTTTTAATGTTTGATGTTGATAAAGTGATTTTTGGTTCTGGAAATGGTTAAATAATAATATAAATCACTTTTTGGAGTAACAAGGCTTATTTAATTTTAAAGTGATTTTGTATTATATTTTTTGAAAATCTTCCAGAAATGTTATAAAAGGAGTTTTGTGAGCTCATTTGGGGAATGCTTAAAAATTGATAATAGGTTGTTGATGGTTTGAATACTGTTCAACCAAGGGCTTTGTGAGGATGAAAACGCTCATAGAAGACATTAGCTATGAAAGTGAAAAATCATACTTGGCTGATTTGCTAGTGGTTTCATTCAAGAACTACGCAGGAACTTTATTGATGCAATATTTCAGTTTGTTTGCCAAGCAATAAAGCAGATCATTGTGGGCAGATTTTGTGAAGACTAAACAACAATTTATGAGTGTCAAAATGTTCCGTTTGGACCCTTCATTTGCTGGTCGTACCATCTTTGTGCAAGCTGTTCAACCTGGAGGAAGGGCACGAGGTTCCCAGGGCAAGGTGCTTAGGTTTTGAGGCAAATTTTGACTGGTTTGGGGGCACCATGGTGTGAGGAACACTCAGAAATAAAATTGGAAGTTGAACAGCTAGGGTTTGGAGGAGTTGGTTGTCATTTTTGGAGCCACAGGTTGCTGTTTACAGTCCATTTGCAAACCTTTTATGCACAATAACAAATGGGTATGTTTGTATTGTCATTTGAGATGATTTGGCCATCTGGGTATTGTAAAAATCACTGTTATATTGCTGTCCAAACTCTATGATAGTTCTGTAATTCATTTGTAGCTAGTGGGTAATTTCAAATATTTAAAATATTCAGTGTTGATGCCTTATGAATATCATTGCAAGTATTTTTATTTGGTTTCATTTGTTATATTACCATCAAAACACATATTCTTATTCAGAATATATATAGGGTGGTTGTTACAAAAAGCACTTTGAAATATGGAATTTGAAGATTGAAAACCCTTGCTCAGCAACTTAGAAACATTACAAAACCTAGGGGCTCCTGTTGGAATTCAATTAAAATCACTGAAACAATGATGACCTAATAACCTCCATTGATGGTAAGCTGCAAAGCCCTGAAGATTTTGAATGATGAAGAAGAGAAGAATGAAGTATTTATGGACAAAAGAATCATTTGTTTCTGGTCTTCTTTTTCCTTCTCCAAATATGCCTATATATAGATTTGCCTTTTTTTTTGTTTGACAAATTCTGTGCCTCCCTATATAGAATGTGCCTTTGAGTGAGGTTGCTTCTTTTAGAATGAAATCTGCTACACCTTTATAGAGCACATGCCCATGATTGACAGTGCACATTTTTGAATGTTGAAATCTGTTCTCTCCTATATGAGGCATACAGTCATGTATATCCTTGCATTTTTAAAAAACTTGCTTGTTTTTGATGAGGAGCACACTTGACTACATAGGTGTATTTTTTGCATTTTGGAAAGTTTGTAAGTCTATTATGGGTTGTGCACGCAGGTATATGCTTCCACCTTTTATATTTTGAAAACTCATCATTCCTTGATGAGGCACATGCTCATAAATAGGGATGCATTTTTGTTTTTGAAATGTTTAGCAAGTCCTTATCGAGGCATGCACCTATTTATATGGGTGCAAGATTTTGAATTTTGAACTTGATGTTTCTCCTTTATTGGGTGCACACCTTTACATTAGTGAGTGATTTTCAATCTCCAGAAACTTGCGAGTCTTCAATGGAGTGCACACTCTATACTCGGGCAATAGTTTTCATTTTTTGATTTTCATGCATCTCTTCACACAGGTGTGTGGCCTCTAACTAAGCAACATGTTTTATGACATTTTTCTGGTAGACTGGTGATTCAAGGATTTACCTATTGAATCACAAGCTTTGTGCTCTTGATCCATTGGTATTTAACATGATCAATGTAAAATCCCCTCTTGGATTGGATGATATTTTTGTGATTTCCTCAGTTTGACAATGTGAACATTTTGTCAGACACTTACCAGGCATATTGCAAATGATTTGACAAACAGTTACGATGCATTATGTTCACAGTTACATAACAATTTGTATCATCACCATTAATTAAATGATTATGCCACTTTCAGGAACTTATGACAATAATATATTTATTTCAGAAATACTTCCACTTCATTCATACTTGGCAGCCATTGCAATAACCAGAACTTCACATTCAGCAGTTACACATAAATTCAGAATTTTGCATACAATGATATTGTCTGACCTGATAGAAGGACCACGCTTGCTTATCCTAGCAGATTATACTTTGGCCTGATATGTGTCGACCCAATATAATGTCTTCCATGCTGGCTCCCAGTCAGAAAAAATAAGTGGCGGCCAATCTTTGTTATAAGCTGCGATAGGAGTGAATAGGAGAGGCAGCAATATTACTCCTTAAATTTGGCACGATATCACCAAAGATTATCAGCAATATAATGTGTGAGTTTGAGATGTAAATGAGCCTCCAGGTCGACAGGAAAAGGGCCATGGCAGATGTAAATAAAATTTGATATCACCTTGTAATACCACAGCTCCTCAAAAATACTAGGCGACAATGTTTGAAGACTGACATGCCACTTGAGCAGCCTGCTTACTCCTTGATATGGCGATAGGAAGGAAAATAAGGAAACCCAATTATGTAATCGCTTGGTGACTATGGGTGGTAGTTATAATTACCAGTCCTTTCTTCTTCACCCCTCCCTTGTGAATTTATCATTTTGTCTTTTATGCTCATTCTTTTTCTCCTCACAGATATATTTATTTCTATAAATGTACAGGAAACATGCAGGTCTGACCTGTAAATGGAGGCAACAATAAAGGAAGCATTTCTTCTCACATATATTTCTTTCTAAGAAATCTACAAGAAATCTGCATGCCTGACCTGTAAATGAAGGCAGCAATGAAGAAAGTTTTTTTTTTTAATCTGACCTCCCTTACGAATTTAAAAGAAAAGAAGGAAATAGAACCCTCTTCTGCAGTTTGCTCATTGTTCTTGGGAATTCACACCTGGAAAATCCAACATCATTTCCCTACAGTATCTCCATTATTCTTGTATCATTATGTTCTCATCTCCATTTCTTTTGGTTGAAAATTTTCTGATGGATGGCACATTTTCTTCTATCTTGTTTTAGATTTTTGACAGGGACTACTTCTGAAAACAATCTTCAAAATATTTACTAGTTCTTTCCAAAGTATGGATGAAATGAAAATCATTTGTAATGAAAAGAATTGTGAAAAAGTAAAATTCTGAAATGAAATGCTGAACACGCATTCAGAGAAAGCGAGTTGTCAAGTCCTTCTTCCTGTCATCTAGACCACATAGCAAGTAATCATACATCAAACTTATCCAGAATGCAATTGTATAGGAAAGAGCATAAGATCATAAAAGATAAAAATTCTGAAATGCAGGAACAAAATTGAAATTTCAGAAATAAAATAGACTTATCTTAATCAATCTTTGCCTTGGCAAGAATTGGAATCCTTCACACAGTTAACATCTGAATCAAAGTCATCAAAGTTATGGATTTTGCATCCATAATGTTCTGTCAATGGGATCTCATGTAAGTTGCAATTAAAAATGATGGCATGGGATTGATTCCAAGATTGTCAGAAATGTACAGTAATTAGTAGATTTTGTTTTTGGAGTAGCAGATGTGAAGGTAACTATTAGTCTTGCTACTTGCATTGATTTGCAGGTTTATTTATCTGATACACATGGAGACCGATACAAGATCCTTGCTAGATCTGAAAATAGAGTACAGGAGGTAAACATCATTAAGAATCGTTATATTTATAAGCAGTTGGTTATTGTGATTTAGTAATATGCTGAAATGCAATCTTTATCTACAGATTATTGTGCAGGCATCACTTGACAGAGATGAGATGAAGTCAGTTATTGTTTCCTGTACATCTCGAGTAGCAGGTCAATAGATAGCATGTAGGGGATGCTTATATTCAACATCAATTCTCTGCCTTAATAATTTATAATTGCATATCCTTTTGTTTAAGAATTCATCATATTAGAAGCAATGAAGTAATTTCTTGTAAGCTTGGTTTGAATTGTCATTTATCTGATTTGAGCATTATTTTTCCATAGCTGTGGGCCTTCATCAATCTACATATTCATTTTGTAGTAATAAATTTTTTCTCTCAGGCTAATAGCCATTGTAGATAGAAGTTTGCTGATGTAGACCATGTAAAATTGATCTATTGATCACTTCTGAGAAATAAGCTTATTTATCACTTTTGCTGTCAAATATTTTATTATATTATGATAGCATGCAAGGTTCAAATTAGCAATATCATTCTTTTCAACACTTCCCTTATGTTCATTGTGTGTTTTTTATTTTCTACAAGATCCATCCTACATCTATTTGCTAGATTCTAAGCTTGCTTTTTTATCACATTAATCTTCAATTGATTGAAGTGTATGAATGATCTGTAATTGCACAACTTACAGCCCTGCAACTTTTTCAGACAGATTCTTGGATTTGGTTATATTGCCCATTCAATGCACATACCACTAAATTTTAACACACATAATTTGAAAATTAATGTTAGCTACAGCACATCATCCCTTCAACGTCCATGGCTGATTCCTGTGCTCTCATGACTTCACCACTGAAAAATCAAATACATCTACAGCTGTATGCCAAAATCAACTGTGTACAAGGGTGAATGTTTTAGGATACAGGTACGCTGCTGAAACAATATCCTACACTATTGCAAATACCTGTGTATACATCTCATTACTATGTTATAACATCCAACTCACATATTCCTTAATAAGATATCTAGAAATTATAAAAAATGCAAGGAAATCACAAAAATAGCATCCACATAAGGAACACTCAAGTTTCCCTGGAAGAGATACTTGTGGGGTGTCAAAACATCAGCAAGAAAGATTATGCTTAATTTTGCACCAAAGTCATATTTACATTTTGTATAAAATGGTGCTATTCTATCATGGAGCTTGGAATCTCCATTCTTCTGACCATCTAAGAAAACTGTGCTCTTTTGGTACGCTATATGCTCTAAAGGTGACCAAAAGTACTCCCAAACTTCTGGAATGAATGCAGTTTGAACATTGGATTGGTAGTTCTGCCTTACCAAATCTTGTATTTTAATTACCCTAGAGATTCTTAGGTTCTTGTGACCAATTATTGACCCTTTGATCTCCGTATTTTCAAAGCCAAGAATCATCTTATGATCAAATCATGTTAGGACATTTGCAAACTTGGCCACTGTCATTCCCATTCATTGTTTCAATGAATGTTTTAACATTTTCAATGGATGATTCCATTCAACAATTGCAGTGGATAGTTCTAGCAGACAGTTTATGGCAATTCTAGAATGATTTCATTTATAGTCCCTGTGGATAGTTCTTGATGATGTTGTATGGTTGCAAGTGGCCTATTTCAGATATGTAGCTCCCTAATGGGAAGACATTCGATCCCAAAAAGATCAGGCATTTGAGAAGATGAGTGCATTTATACACATTGGATTGAATGCATTTATCAACATTGAGTTGTCCATTTGCATCTTAACTCTTGGACAATCTTAGGTATTCTATAGACTCATCTCCAAAAGTATTGTAGAGATTGATATGCAAGATTTAGGATACTTAACAAATTGTCCCACTATTAGTCTATGTAATAAGTGTCAATTTTGTGTACAGTTGTATGGTACAAAATTTTCATATTGTGTCACAAATTGTAATGTCCCCGTTTCCGACATGATCACCTAGTGCTAGGAGAGGGAGTTAGCCTATTCATCATTCCCATAGGCTAATCCATGAGGTAAGGGAATGTGGTTTGAGCCTTGAATAATTGAAAATAATTCTTTTATGGTTCAATTAATTTTTATTTGGCTAGGCGGACTTGGGAATTAATTTCCCATAATTTAATATTATTTTTGGAGGTGCCAAAATATTTTTTATAATTTTTCTATGAAGGTGGGTGGCCCCTTTTGGGAATAAAGGAGGGAAAACAATACAATAAAATAATAATATTTTATGTCCTTATGTGGTGCACCCCAATTGGAAAAATAAAAAGAAAAGAATTCAAATTTTAAAAGTGAATTTGGACGCCCAAATTGGGTAGGCCAAATTGGGGGGAAAAGGTAAGTTGGATATAAATATAAGGACTTGTGAAGGCATTTCATCATCACGCATAATATTATTTTCAATTTGAACCAACAACTTGTTGCATTCATTCCAAGGATGAAAACCGTTGTGAATTGTTGGTGAGTTGGACGAATACCTAATCTCATCTTGGGAGGACTTCATGACGGAGGTCTACTTGTGCTTCAATGGCATTTTGTGAAGGATTAAGGGTTGGAGAGTAATATTCAGATTTGTAGATTAGTTTGAGCAGCATTTTGAAGGCAGATTATGCATTGTTTTGCCCTAGGGTTTCACCCTAAAGTGGAGTGCACCATTTGGAGGAGAGGCGACTAGGGTTTGGAAGGGCGACTTGGTGTTTGGAGACCATTTGTGTGCTTTGCAAGGGTTTCAAACCCTCATTTTTAGACCAGCAGGCCAATACACCCTTTTGGTAGGGTTTTGAGGCATCAACATTCACATTTTGCATACTTTTTGGCATTTTTTGCATAGATGGAGTAGTTCGCCCAGCTAGGGCATATTTGGAGCAACATTCCTATGCATTTTTGGTATGTATTCAGACCTGATTTGTAGTAACAAATTTCTGGGTTAATTCTGGGCATGTTTAAGCCCATTTTGTGATGTACTTTGCATAGACAATAATTCTAATTTGTAACAACAATTGGACAATTTGAAATCAGATTTGTTTCATGTTCTTGTGACCATTCATGTTGCTATTCATTGTTGGTTGTGTTCATGATTGAAAAGATAAATTTAACTGCTATGTTGTTTGAGCATTTGGTGGCATATATGTTCGCTGTTCATGTTTGTTTGAAATAAGAAAATCATATCAGAATCTAGAGTTTTGAGCAAAAAATAGAAGTGCGAAAAAATAGGGCAGAATTCTGAGTTTTGAAATCAGATTTTTAGGTCAAATCCTAGTTGGGATATTTCAATGGTATTAGAGCTTTGATCCTGCCAGTGTGGAGGGTTTATATGCAATCACCATTTCAATAATACTATTATAGAAGTGCAGGGCAGCAAGATACACAAGGAATGGAAGGAGGTGGAAGTCCTAGAAGGAATGATCAACCTAATATGGAGGAATTTTTGCACACTTTTGCCCAACACCAACAACAAATGTTGCAAGCATTCCAACAATAGTTAGTGGTAGTGATTGGACAGTTGAGGGTAGACCCGCATACCCCAAGAGAGAACAACTTTGCAAATAATAACATGGGTAGAACAACTACCAATATAGGGAGAGCCACTACCATAGTGTTAGATAGGCCACCTCATCCTACATTCGTGCAAAGGAGAGAAGAAGTAGCATCCGAAGAGGAAGAAGACACACACATAACCGATGAGGTAATGGTTGCCAATGATGAGTACCAAACACTTCCAACAGAGGTTAGGAATGCAATCACATTGAATCAATTCGTGAACGAGTGGAAGGGTAAGGAGGGCAAGCAAGAAAGGAGACCTCAAAGGCAACACAAGAAATACAAAGAAGCTTTGAACAATATTCCTCTCCCTAACTTTGATGGCAATGATAAGACAAGTGATAGAGCGAGGGTACACAAGTTCGATGCATTATTGAGGCTTAAGCCCATGCCAGAGGAGGATGCAATTCAATTTGCAATTATGCACCTAGGAGTAGCTTATGATTGGTGGCATCATGGCCTTGTGACACAAAACCATGCGATGATTCATTCCTATAAGGAGTTCACAAACAAACTCATTGCTAGGTTTGATAGGAAGGATATAGAAGTCTACTATAGGGACTTGGCACATTTGAGACAAATAGGGCGTGTGGACTCTTACATCAATGAGTTCTAAAGGGTTGTAGTGATGGTTCTGGATATGACAGAGAGAAGGGTGACAATGTTATTTATGGAAGGATTGCATGATAAGTTGAAGGGTTTGGTGAAGGCCCATACGCCTAGTACACTTGATGACGCTATTCAGCTCACACTTGACCTTGATACTACTCCATCATTTCAGCCTCAAAAGAAGAGATTCAAGGGCTCAAATTCATTTTAGAAAAGGTTCATTCAGCCTAAACCAACACCTCCTAGGATGGATAATGAGACGAAGAATGAATTGAGGAAGAATAAGTGTTTCTCTTGCAAGGAGCCTTGGGAACCTAGTCATAGATGCCTTGGGAAAGGCAAGGCACATCTCATAGAGGTCACTTTTGATGTTGAGAGTGAAACAGTTGAGGACACTAGTTCAGATAGTGATGTGGATCATACAGAGCAGCCACCATAGTTGGAGCTTGAGCCAAATGCTCAAGAGGATGCAACGCATGTCACCATTACTTCTATTTTAGGAGTGCCTAGATATCATCCTTTTCGAGTGAGAGGGGTCCTTAAGGGACAACGAGTCACTTGTTTGATTGATAGTGGAGCCACACACAACTTCATTGGCGAGGGGTTGGTTGCAAAGAGGGGGTTACAAGTTGATTTTTTAGGGTTTAGTGTGATACTAGTTGATGGCTTTACCATGATATGCTCTAGGAAGGTGTCCTCGCTTAGCATTCAGATGGGTAACAACACTTTGACTGATGATTTCTATGTGGTGGAACTTGGCAAGATTGATATTGTTACATCCCTTTTGTCTTGAGATTATGACAATGAAATTATGGTCGTTATGTTAGTTGTGATTAACTACCTTTCATGAGAATGTGAAATTGGGGAAAGAATTTTAAAATTAATTGGTTATAACTGTAATTATGGACGATTTCCTTATATATGTTCATAGTGAAAGTGTTGAAGAGTTTTAATTTTATTAAATGATCTCGAGAGCGGTCTAACCCTATTCCTTTGTCAAGTGGTTGCAGGATTGTCAATACCTGAGGGAAAGGGAAATATCATCAAGGAGAGGTCGTAGTCTATAAAGGATCAAATTATCATCAAGCCACGAATAGGTGAAAAGTGGCTACATTAAAGTCGTAACCTTGGGATATTTCTCACTTAATAAAATAAATTATAAAAACAAGTCAAATTAAATTGAGCATCATCGTACTCCTTAGAAGTTATGTAATTAGCTTTATGTGCACTTTGAGAGTTAGTCATGTATTTAAAAGAAATATATTAAAGATAATAATATTAATATCAAATTTATTGCCGCCATCCTGGCCTTCATGCCTTTTGTAATGCCCAAGATAGAATTCAAGCAGTCGCATGTTCTTGGATTGGAGGTTTCAAGACAATTTTCCTTATTACCGCAAGCTTACTCTCCTTTCATACTTCATCCGTTCTTGGCTGGCACACAATCATCTTTTTCTTGGCATTCAGTTGAGGATTATACCATACTCTTTCTGATTGGCATTTTGCATCATCGCAGCTTCACTCATTACTCTCCATCTCTGTCTTTAACATCAACTGTCTAAGCTTACTTTCTCATTTTCATTGGCATAGGCTTTGACATCCTTGTCCTGGCTTTCTTCTTTATTCTTGGGCCGAATGTCATTTTGTCTGTTTCCTCATTCCGAATTCTTGGTCGACAAAAGCATTTGTATTCATGCAAAGTTCTTTTCCACAACAATTATCTTGACGGCAAGGTAAATATTTATTTTGTAGTTGTTAGCAGGATCGTTAGTGGAAGAGGACAAGGGTATGGTCGAGTTTAGATGTCTTATCAGGCACAAGATGAGTACCATTTAATTTGGTATATCTTTTGTATTTCAAGTCTTTATTAAATTCAAGAATTCGTTAAGCATTGTTAGCAATTCTTTGATATTGATGTTCTGAATGAAGTGTTATGTCTTCAATCCATGTGAAATCTCCGTCATGATCTTCGAAATGTTGTCCTTTTGAGTTAGGAATCTATCATGTTTTCAGCCTACACTCGATTTAAAGCTATTAATCAGATTTGAACCTGGCTTGTTTTATGAGCATACACCTGAAATGCCTGTGAATCATTCTGACTATGTATGGGATGAAGTCTTCATCTTACTATGTTTCTATGCCAAACCTGGTAAGATCATTAGCTTTATGTTGTCTTCATATAAATGGAATCTTTTTACAAATTGTAGGAATCATTCATGTACTATCAAAAAACTATCATTATCTTCTATGTAAGAATGAATTTAATTTAATACCTCTGTTGAGAAGGCATGGAGATTAGTGCCAAATTGTAAAACCTCATTCTCTCATTTGAAATTCAGTAATTAATTCCTATTCCTGAATGTGAAAAGAAGAAATATGAGTTAAGCCTCTGATAATATAAACACTTTGAATTAAGAATTTAAATGTTGAGCAAGGGTGACAGTGTTGATAGCATGAGATACGTGCTCGTTATTGATAAAATCCTTGGCCAAGGTTATGATGCTTAAATTAAGCATTTGTCAGCTATCAAGAACTAGATATACCCCTAGTCAGAGTGATCTTTCTTGTTAGGAGTTACCTATAGTGAAGGATCGACCAGGTAGTATAGGTTCTTGACACCAGGCTCAGATGGCATGATGATAAAATGTGATCCTATATTGATTACCCTCGTGAAGAGTTGGGTTTCTTCAGTTGAAGGAACATGGGAGACCAGTAGGTCTTTGGTTGGGCAGAAAAGCCCTTGATGATAAAGTCTTGCTCAAGCATTCCAACAGGAAGCCTTCAAACTGTACTTTCTTGTAACTCTTCTCTCTTAATTTCAGTTATAAATACTTTAGCAATTATTTCATAGTTGTAATTAATGCTCTTTACATTTTGAAAGCAAAGAAAAGTTAATTATTGTTCTACTATGATTTCAATTATATGTATATAGTTAATTGTTTTCTTTTCAGCAGAAATTGAAAACTAAAAGTTAGTTGAATTGATTATGATGTAATTAATTTCAAATTGTTTATCTTCTCTGTTCAAAATTGCAAGGAAACCCTAGGAAGAAAACTGGTTAGTTACTTTTTAGTTGAAACTAGTAGTTAGTTTCCATTCTTAAACTGAAGATTAGTTAGAGTGTTGCATATGGTATCAAAGTGAATTAGGTTTAACACATGGACCTATGAGCTCATCACAAGAAAACCCGTTAAGTATTCAACAGCTTGGCAATGGTTTAAAACTGGTTTGATGCCAGAAAGGCATAGAGAAAAACCAAGGAAATTGTTAGGAAGATTGTTTTTCCAACACTTAGCAAAGTCAATGGCT
Organism: Sequoia sempervirens; assembly: GCA_007258455.2. Lineage (NCBI taxonomy): Eukaryota > Viridiplantae > Streptophyta > Pinopsida > Cupressales > Cupressaceae > Sequoia > Sequoia sempervirens. Next base: position 93,258 of record VDFB02003820.1, on the reverse strand, counting down.
AAGAGAAAGCCAATTGAGGAGTTAAAACTTTTAGAGCAAAACAATTCTGCTAAGGTTGCATAGTTGAAATATTTTGAGACTTAGACTAGAAAGGTGAAACCTTGGTCAGTTACTAATCAGACTAAGAGCTTGGTTAAAGCGGTGTTTGTAGGAGTTCAAGAACAATCTTATTTCTCAAAAACATAAGGATGGGAAGATCTAGAAGTAATTAATCAAGTGTAGGAGCAATTGAGTGTTGAAAAATCCCAAAAATTATATCAAAGACTCATAGATAAGATGGGTTCTAGTCTAACTTCTAGATGGCTTGGAATGAGACAAGTGGAATAAAATGATCAATAAAGGACAAGTGGTGATATATTGGCATGGAATGCAGAGGAAAGTGGTATACGACCTGAAAATACTTTTGTTCACCGAGATCCATGAGAAAACCAATTCCCATATACAAATACTTAAGCATAAGTAAAGGCGAATACAAGATTTTTAATACCTCATGAAGCCTTTTGGAAAATATGTTAATGTGTGGAAGAGGACGTAATTAAAGAGGATCATTTTAGGCAATATTTTGATGAATAAAGATCAGGATTAGAATCATTCTTTGAAATTTTGTTAAGAATATGCTTGGAGATTGCAAGATAAATCATAACAGTGGTAAGGAGAAGATTTTAGTAATTCTCATGATATTTTGGCCAAATGATTGTGAACTATGAGTTCTGCCTTTCAGACGAGCTAAAAAGTACAATTGCAACAGTGAATATAACCATCACCGAGGTATTTAGTTAAAGTTGTTTATGTTTTGAACAAGTAACCTATTTAGTGAAGTAAGGAATAGAGTTTTGTAAAGCAAAACAAAGAAGAGAAGTTTGTGTTCCAATTGTAATCTTTGTGTGTTGCTAAAGCACAATCTTATAATGTCATCTAAGCGATGAACGATAGATACTCCAGGAAATAGGAGTGGATGTGTTATAACCTTTATTATTGCAAATTTTTGAGCATGATGAAAGTCTTAAGGGATTTATTTGTTGCGCTTGTAACACAATCTCTAACCCATTGTAAGTTTTTGGAAAGTCGGAATGCAGTGCAGCAATCTACTCCCTTGATAGTGACTTAGTTAAGTCATGTAGTGCATAAAAGGTGTTCGTTTGGATTTTGACACTTCATTGGTTTTTGGATAAAACTCCTTTTAATACTGGCAATGAATGCCATTCTTTAATCTCTTTATTTTGAAATGGTCTAGCCACCGAATTTTGAAGATTGTTAATTTTATGTCCAGTTGGTCAAAATTTGATTTAATGTCGGAAATGAGCTCATTCTTTTGATTTATTGCTGAAATTAAAAGCTGTTTATATTTTGATATTAAGTTATTGTACAAGAACATTTTGGTTCACTATGTTTGATGTAATGTTAATTTCTATCATGTCCTGGATGGGCCTCTTATGGATCCTGTAAGGAAGTAAATTGTAGGAAAATGCACCTAGTATGTTCTTAACTTTACAAAAGAAATAAACCTTGTGTTATGGTATGTGGGCAGATAGGTAGTCTAGTAAGCCCAGGTGATTAGTCTCTCCAAGTCAAGTAGGGCGGTGAACTTTATATAAAAAACTATGGCCATAGTGAGTGTCGTTGCCACTACGTGCACTTGTCAGTTCACCGTACTCTAGGCACTTAGCTAACTAGAGTCGTCATACTTAGTAGGAGGATATCCTTAGTAGTGCAACAAAGTTGGTTAAGCGGGGGTACACACCAAGGCTCAAATGGCAACTGAGAGGGAATCCCTCTTTTCAGTGGCATGCCGAGTCTTGGAGGATAGTTAAACTGGAAAAAGAATTTTGATCCTTTCTCTTGTTTTTGCTTAACAACTTATTTTAATGATGCATTAGATAAATGAAATTGGTACTTGATGAAAACGTTTCAACTAGAAAAGTGAAGGTTGATGTTAACCTTTGGTTAAATTCTCTTGGTAAACCTGTGTTAAAAGTAATTGACTGCTATACTTAGGAAGAGTATCCACCTTTATGGTGTTTTTTATAACAACTTCTATAATTATGCTATCAAGATGATTCCATTTAAAATATTGGACAAAAAAAGATGTCGAATTCCTGTAAGCTGGGTAAAGCTAGAAGACAGGATTAGCATTAGTCTAGGAATGTTGTCAGAAATGGATAAACAAATCAAACCGATCAGGAAAGATTGGTGGAAGCTATTAACAGATAAAAAAGCTAAGTATATGCCAATCGTACTCTAACACAATTGGTGGAAGTCATAACCTTGGGATATTTCTCACTTAATAAAATAAATTATAAAAACAAGTCAATTTAAACTGAGCATCATCGTACTCCTTATAAGTTATGTAATTAGCTTTATGTGCACTTTGAGAGTTAGTAATGTATTTAAAAGAAATATATTAAAGATAATAATATTAATATCAAATTTCTTGCTGCCATCCTAGCCTTTGTACCTTTTGTAACGCCCAAGATAGAATTCAAGCAGTTGCATGTTCTTGGATTGGAGGTTTCAAGATGATTTTCCTTATTACCGCAAGCTTACTCTCCTTTCATACTTCTTCATTCATTCTTGGCTGGGACGCAAGCACCTTTTTCTTAGCGTTCAGTTGAGGTTCATGCCATAATCTTTCCGATCGACATCTTGCATCATCGCAGCTTCACTCATTACTTTCCCTCTTTGTCTTTGACATCGATTGTCTAAGCTTACTTTCTCCTTTTCATTGGCATAGGCTTCAACATCCTTGTCCTGGCTTTCTTCTTGATTCTTGGGCCGAACGTCATTTTGTTTGTTTCCTCATTCTGAATTCTTGGCCGACAAAAGCATTTGTATTCACGCGAAGTTCTTTTCCACAACAATTATCTTGACAGCAAGGTAAATCTTTATTTTGTAGCCATTAGCAGGATCATTAGTGGAAGATGACAAGGGTATGGTCGAGTTTAGATGTCTTATCAGGCATGAGATGAGTACCATTTAATTTGATAAATCTTTTGTATTTCAAGTCTTTACTTAAATTCAAGAATTCATTAAGCATTGTTTGCAATTCTTTGATATCGATGTCCTAAATGAAGTGTTATGTCTTCAATCCATGCGAAATCTCAAATTCATGATCTTTGAAATGTTGTCCTTTTGAGTTAGGAATGTATCATGTTTTCAGCCCACACTCGATTTAAAGCTATTAATCAGACTTGAACCTGGCTTGTTTTATGAGCATACACTCGAAATGTCTATGAATCATTCCGACTATGTATGGGATGAAGTCTCCATCTTACTTTGTTTTTATGCTGAACCTAGTCAAATCATTAGGTTTATGTTGTCTTCATTTAAATGGAATCTTTTTACAAACTGTAGGAATCATTCCTGTACTATCAAAAAACTATCATTCTCTTCTCTGTAAGAATGAATTGAATTTAATACCTCTGTTGAAAAGGCACGAAGATTAGTGTCGAATTGTAAAACCTCATTCTCTCATTTGAAAGTCGGTAATTAGTTCCTATTCCTAAATGTGAAAAGAAGGAATATGAGTTAAGCCTCTGATAATATAAACACTTTGAATTAAGAATTTAAATGTCGAGCAAGGGTGAGAGTGCTGACAGCACGAGATACATGCCCGTTATTAATAAAATCCTTGGCCAAGGTTATAATGCTTAGATTAAGCATTTGTCAGCTATCAGAAACCAGATATACCCCTGGTCAGAGTGATATTTCTTGTTAGGAGTTACCTATAGTGAAGGATCGACCAGGTAGTATAGGTTCTTGACACTAGGCTTAGATGGCATGATGATAAAATGTGATCCTGTATTGATTACCTTCATGAAGGGTCGGGTTTCTTCAGTTGAAGGAACATAGGAGACTAGTAGGTCTTTTGGTTGGTTGGAAAAGCCCTTGATAATAAAGTCTTGCTCAAGCATTCCAGTAGGAAGCTTTCAAACTGTACTTTCTTGTAACTCTTCTCTCTCTTAATTTTAGTTATAAACACTTTAGCATGTTATTTCATAGTTGTAATTAACACTCTTTACATTTTGAAAGCAGAGAAAAGTTAGTTATTGTTCTACTGTGATTTCGGTTATATTTATATAGTTAATTTTTTTCTTTTTAGCAAAAATTGGAAACTAAAAGTTAGTTGATGAATTGATTATGATGTAATTAATTTCAAATTGTTTATCTTCTCCGTTCAAAATTGCAAGGAAACCCTAGGAAGAAAACTAGTTAGTTACTTTTCAGCTGAAACTGGTAGTTAGTTTCCATTCTTAAATTGAAGACTAGTTAGAGTGTTACAGATATTGTTTTGGGAGTCTAATGGCTATAGTCTCTGGAATGTGATATACATGATTTCTAGAAGATTGAACTTGAGTTCGTGTCTAATGGGAAGAATATTGTTGTGAGAGCACTTTTAGATGTAGAACCGAGGGTTTTTTCAACAAGGAGGATGGAGCCATTGTCCAGGCATGATATTGCTTGGGCAACCTAGTGCTTTGTATCTTCCAAGTGTTCTTTAGCAATCATCAGCATCATGTTGATATCCAAACTATGCTTGATAAGCATAGTGTGGTGTTTGGAGATATCCCTTGTGGTAGGGCACCAGATCGTGGATTTGAGCATGTCATTGAGCTTGAGGAGGGTGCCAAGCCCATCATTACCACACCTTATTGTCATCCATGACACTTTAAGGAGATTGAGAAGATGATTAACAAGTTACTTGATATGGGACACATTTGGCCAAGTTCCAGTCTCTTTGCTTCTTCAGTTGTTCTAGTGAAGAAGAAGGATAACACCATGAGGATGTGCATTGATTATAGGGCATTGAATAAGAATACGATCAAGAACAAGTACTCCATCCCCAAGATTAGTGAGTTGCTTGATGAGTTACATGGGGTAGTGTATTTCACTAAGATTCATCTTTGTTCAGGATATCATCAGATTTGTGTACATGAGGAGGGTATTCACAAGACAACATTCTGGTGTCATTATGAGCACTATGTGTTTTTGGTTATGCCCTTTGGTCTTACTAACGCTTCTACTTTTCAGTCGTGCATGAATCACATCTTTCACAAGCAGTTGTGTAAGTTTGTATTGGTATTCTTTGATGACATTTTGATATATGGTAAGACATGGGAGGAACATCTTCAACATATTGAGGAGGTGTTGAGTATCATGGAGGCATAGTCCTTGTTTGCTAAGGCATCCAAGTGTGAGTTTGGGATGACTGAGATCCTCTATTTGGGGCATGTGATTGGAGTTGATGGAGTTTGAGTTCACCAAGAGAAGATACAAGCCACCACCTAGGAACATTTCAGATTTGAGAGGATTCTTGGGACTATGTTGCTATTATAGGAGGTTTGTGAAGGGGTTTTCATAACTTATAACACCACTCATAGATCTCACAAGGAAAGGGGCATTTAGGTAGTTGGAGGCCCAAGATACTTTTGACAAGCTTAAGTGGGTGATGAGTTCTTTTCCGATTTTGGCATTACCCCATTTCACATAACCCTTTGTGTTGGAGTGTGACACATTAGGAGAGAGCATTGGTGGAGTTTTGATGTAGAATAAACATCTAATTACATTTGAGAGCAGTAAGTTGAGGGATGCATAGAGGCTCTATGCTACCTATGATAAGGAGATGTTCACCATCATGCATGCGTTGGCGAAGTTTAGACAATACTTGGTGGGTAGTTAGTTTGTGGCTAGGATTGACCACAATAGCTTGAGAAATTTCCTTGCACAAATGAACTTGAACGAGAGGCAATAGAAGTGGATAAGCAAGGTTCAAGTGTATGACTTCGACATTGAGTATGTAAAAGGGAACAATGTGATCACTAATGCTCTATCTAGGAGGCCTACCTTTTTCTCTATGTCTAAGATTTCAGCAGATTGGAAGGCTCATCTTTTGGTTGAGTATTCCAAGAATAATCTTGCTTGTGAGCTTATGGATGGAAGGAGTTAGGATGATAGATATAAGGTGGTAGATGGTGTGATATACTATAAGGATAAGATCTATTTGGTGCTTGAGTCAAAGTTGAAGGGAAATATTTTGAGGGCCATTCACAACACTCCTCTAGTAGGACATCCAAGGTTTTTTTCAAAACCTACAGACAGGCAAGAGAGATTCTCATGGAAGGGTCTCAAGGATGATTTCTTGCAGTATGTTAGAGAGCGTAGGACTTTTCAACAAAACAAGTCTGAGCATACTTTCCCCATATGATTGCTTCAGCCATTGCCTATTCTAGAGCAGAGATGGGAGAGTATTTTGATGGATTTCATCACTGGACTTCTAAGAGTTCAAGGTAGGGATTGTATATTTGTGGTGGTCGACAGATTGACCAAGTATGCACACTTCTTTGTGATCACATTAGACTATTCAACACTTCAAGTGGTAGAGTTGTTCTTCAGGGAGGTGTTTAGGTTGCATGGTCTTCCTAAAACCATCGTGAGTGATCGGGACAACATCTTCATTAGTTTGTTTTGGAGAGATCTATTTTGATTGGTTGGTACTAAGTTGACATCGAGCATTAGTTATCACCCATAGACAGATAGTAGATAGAGATTGTAAACAAGTGGGTGGAGGGATATCTTCGCAACTATGTTGCAAGGCAACAACGTGCTTGGATTAGGTGGTTACATTTGGGTGAGTATTGTTACAACACCACCCATCACATGTTGATTGGCATGTCTCGATTTCAAGCCTTGTATGTACATGATGCTACATCTTTTGTAAATTTGGCCTTTGATTATAGTTGTGCTCCAAGGGCTAAGGAGTTGATGCAGGATAACCAAGATATCCTTAAGGCACTTAAGGATAATATTCAATAGACATAGAATCAACAAAAGATATATGTTGATAGACACAAGGTGGAGAGGAATTTTGAGGTTGGTGATTTGGTATTCCTACGCCTTCAACCATATAGACAATCCACCTTGAAAAGGAGCGATGCGAAGAAGCTGAAGCCTAAATTCTATGGACCTTACAAGATTGTGAGGAGAGTTGGAGAGGTAGCATATGAGCTTGAGCTATTAGCAAATAGTAGGATCCATAATGTTTTCATGTGTCCCGTCTCAAGAAGGCTCTTGGACAACATATTGTTTCTTCTCCAAATCGTTTTGATTCTAATTCCTAACAATATATTGGAAATGAGGGAGCAACGATTGATGAGCAGGGTGATATGTGAGTATTTGGTGGCATGGAAGAATTTTCCATTGGAGGGATTTGAAATTGGAAGTAGAGGAAATTTTGCAACATCTTGGCTTATGATTGCTCGAGGACAAGAAATCTTAGGAAGGGAGGATTGTAATGTCCCTATTTGAGACATGATCACCTAGCGCTAGGAGAGGAAGTTAGCCTATTCATCATTCCCATAGGCTAATTCATGAGGTAAGGGAATGTGGTTTGATCCTTGATAATTCTTCTATGGATCAATTAATTTTTATTTGGCTAGGCGGACTTGGGAATTAATTTCCCATAATTTAATATTATTTTTGAGGTGCCAAAATAATTTTATAATTTTTCTATGAAGGTGGGTGATCCCTTTTGCGAATAAAAGAGGGAAAAATGTACAATAAATAATAATATTTTATGTCCTTATGTGGTGCACCCCAATTTGAAAAATAAAAAGAAAAGAATTCAAATTTTAAAAGTGAATTTGGGTGCCCAAATTGTGTTGGCCAAATTGGGGGGAAAAAGGTAAATTGGATATAAATACAAGGACTTGTGAAGGAATTTCATCATCATGCATAATATCATTTTTCTGTTTGAACCAACAACTTGTTCCATTCTATCATGCCCAAAATTTTCCATGTTGGGCAACACAACCAAATTTTTTTAACAAATAACATGTAAACCACTATTAATTACAAACCATGACTAAACATGGTATGTAAACTACATGCATCCAACGATTTGCTTATGCCATGTCATCATGGACATGTTGCTCGATAGCGGGATGAGGGAAGTGAGGGGAATTGGGTGTATGGAGTTCATTCCACACACCCCAAGGGGAAAGGTTAACCCTAATAGTTTAAGTATTTCAAGTAGAACTATTATTTAAATTTTGTTTGAAGGTTGACGATAGAAGTTTGCATATTGAATGACATATCCAAGAGACACAGTAACATTATGTACTAATGTTAACTTGGCAAGGATAAAATTGATATTTAATTGAAACTATAGAACATCTTTCTTGTTAACATTGCCTAAATATGACAATGGTAAGATTATTAATCATAGCTCAAACATTGCCCCAAGGGTATTACGTTAGGCCAATAACACCAACAATCATCATCAACATTGTTGTTAGTGTGCCTAGTAGCTGGTCTTCTAGGGAAGAAAGTAATGTTTATTTGTTTCTAATTAACTTTTATCAAATCATCTTTTTATTCAATAAGGTTATTCGAGTCTTGAATGACATTGTCGTCAACACTTTTCTCAAACTCAATAATAGTTTAACTTAAAATCTCTAGTTTCTTTACCAATATTATTTCTTCTATTTACCTTGACATCACAATTTAATTTAAATCTGAATTTAACATTAGTAAAGTTGTCATTATTTAACCAAAATAATAAAAATAATGTTTACCCTCCTATTTACAGTAATAATATTTTTACTTGTTAACCAAAATCACATATAAATATTAATATAAATTTTACCCTAGTGATTAACAAGGATATTGTTCTAAAGGTTCCAAAAGAAGACTGATTCTGAGTATAATACGGGGTTTGAGATGGGGTTTGGTTCCGAGGAGTTTGTTGGGTCGTAAGCATCTATAGAGGTTTTGTCAGAGTCGCCTAAGTCTCTTGAGGGGAAGCGTAAAAAGAGGCTAAAATTGCTAAGCCCTCTAAGTTTGATGAATATTGTACTGGTAGTGAGGAGTTGGAGGGTTTTGAAGACTTCAATATCACCCAGAAGGTCAAATTAGGAAATTTTCCTGCCCTTGTTGTCAAGAATCTAAATTTGAAGGGCGTTGTTATTTCCCTTGGTAAGAAGATGGAGGAGAATGTCGATGGGTTTGAGGAAATGGAATCCCCTACGTCAGGCAGGAAGAGGAAATTGTGCTTGAAGGAAGGGAGTTCTCAGAAGAAGGCTAAAGGTAATGCGTGGTTGCTCTAGGATGATATTGTCCACGTGGACCTTGTTGAAACTCAACGGTTGATGTTGGGCATGCAATTGAGAAGGTGTGGGATCAGTGTGTTAATGTGGTAGCTGAGATTGAGTGGTCTTTACACATAATTGAAGTCCTTGGTGGTGGTAACAAAGAGAAGGGTGTGTTGCAGAATGAGAAAGATAACAAAATGTCCTCGGAGGATCTTGAAGATGACAGAGATAATTTCAACTGTAATAGGGAGGAACTGCCCAATGTGTTAGGCATGGCTAGAGATGGTTCTTTGCTTTTCTTTAGAATTTTCAAGTGGGTGTTCAACAAATTGAATCAAAGTAATATGAAGGTTTGTTCTCTAGTTAACAAAGTTGGGGTTTCCCCTTCTTCTAAGGAGTTGTTCATCCAAGATCAAGTGAACCAATTGGTTGATGCCCTTAAGATAGTGACTAATGAAATGTTGAAGATGAAAAAAGACTTTGAATTTAGAATTGTAGTGTTGGAAGATAAGATGGACAGAGCCTACCAGAACCTGGAAAAGGTTGTCAATGTTAGTAAAATTGTTATCTTGAATGAAGTTGAGGGGCTTCAATTCCTTAATGAGAAAGCTAGGCAGTCGATTGGAGACTCATCTAGTGTGAAACAAGCTATTGATGGCTTGATGGATCTCCCCAGTGCTCCAAAAGATGGCATTGGTGAGAAGGGTCCATGCACTCAGACTCACAACAAAACCAAGAAGAATATTGAGGTTCCTACTAAGGAAATATTTGAGGCCATGTACATGCATCAAAAGATTATTGATAGTGATTTGGAAGCTGCGAATATTTTGAAAAATTTATAGTTGGTGGCTGGTTCTACCCTGTTGTTTCGCTAGTTTTTTGTTCGTTGTTTGCTTCTTTTTGGCTGCTCCGTCCATTTTTTATTATCTTTTAAAGCAACACTCTCTTTTGGAAAAGGTTTTGGGGTCCCTTCAAAACCTGCTTTACCTATAATAAAAAACAAGGATATTATAAAACTATTTGTTGCCAATGATTTTAATAAAATAAATTTCTCATAAGATTAAGATTTAACTTCTACAATTTTACCAATAT
>VDFB02003820.1:0-82980 GCA_007258455.2 Sequoia sempervirens | reverse complement strand
GGTGATATGTGAGTATTTGGTGGCATGGAAGAATTTTCCATTGGAGGGATTTGAAATTGGAAGTAGAGGAAATTTTGCAACATCTTGGCTTATGATTGCTCGAGGACAAGAAATCTTAGGAAGGGAGGATTGTAATGTCCCTATTTGAGACATGATCACCTAGCGCTAGGAGAGGAAGTTAGCCTATTCATCATTCCCATAGGCTAATTCATGAGGTAAGGGAATGTGGTTTGATCCTTGATAATTCTTCTATGGATCAATTAATTTTTATTTGGCTAGGCGGACTTGGGAATTAATTTCCCATAATTTAATATTATTTTTGAGGTGCCAAAATAATTTTATAATTTTTCTATGAAGGTGGGTGATCCCTTTTGCGAATAAAAGAGGGAAAAATGTACAATAAATAATAATATTTTATGTCCTTATGTGGTGCACCCCAATTTGAAAAATAAAAAGAAAAGAATTCAAATTTTAAAAGTGAATTTGGGTGCCCAAATTGTGTTGGCCAAATTGGGGGGAAAAAGGTAAATTGGATATAAATACAAGGACTTGTGAAGGAATTTCATCATCATGCATAATATCATTTTTCTGTTTGAACCAACAACTTGTTCCATTCTATCATGCCCAAAATTTTCCATGTTGGGCAACACAACCAAATTTTTTTAACAAATAACATGTAAACCACTATTAATTACAAACCATGACTAAACATGGTATGTAAACTACATGCATCCAACGATTTGCTTATGCCATGTCATCATGGACATGTTGCTCGATAGCGGGATGAGGGAAGTGAGGGGAATTGGGTGTATGGAGTTCATTCCACACACCCCAAGGGGAAAGGTTAACCCTAATAGTTTAAGTATTTCAAGTAGAACTATTATTTAAATTTTGTTTGAAGGTTGACGATAGAAGTTTGCATATTGAATGACATATCCAAGAGACACAGTAACATTATGTACTAATGTTAACTTGGCAAGGATAAAATTGATATTTAATTGAAACTATAGAACATCTTTCTTGTTAACATTGCCTAAATATGACAATGGTAAGATTATTAATCATAGCTCAAACATTGCCCCAAGGGTATTACGTTAGGCCAATAACACCAACAATCATCATCAACATTGTTGTTAGTGTGCCTAGTAGCTGGTCTTCTAGGGAAGAAAGTAATGTTTATTTGTTTCTAATTAACTTTTATCAAATCATCTTTTTATTCAATAAGGTTATTCGAGTCTTGAATGACATTGTCGTCAACACTTTTCTCAAACTCAATAATAGTTTAACTTAAAATCTCTAGTTTCTTTACCAATATTATTTCTTCTATTTACCTTGACATCACAATTTAATTTAAATCTGAATTTAACATTAGTAAAGTTGTCATTATTTAACCAAAATAATAAAAATAATGTTTACCCTCCTATTTACAGTAATAATATTTTTACTTGTTAACCAAAATCACATATAAATATTAATATAAATTTTACCCTAGTGATTAACAAGGATATTGTTCTAAAGGTTCCAAAAGAAGACTGATTCTGAGTATAATACGGGGTTTGAGATGGGGTTTGGTTCCGAGGAGTTTGTTGGGTCGTAAGCATCTATAGAGGTTTTGTCAGAGTCGCCTAAGTCTCTTGAGGGGAAGCGTAAAAAGAGGCTAAAATTGCTAAGCCCTCTAAGTTTGATGAATATTGTACTGGTAGTGAGGAGTTGGAGGGTTTTGAAGACTTCAATATCACCCAGAAGGTCAAATTAGGAAATTTTCCTGCCCTTGTTGTCAAGAATCTAAATTTGAAGGGCGTTGTTATTTCCCTTGGTAAGAAGATGGAGGAGAATGTCGATGGGTTTGAGGAAATGGAATCCCCTACGTCAGGCAGGAAGAGGAAATTGTGCTTGAAGGAAGGGAGTTCTCAGAAGAAGGCTAAAGGTAATGCGTGGTTGCTCTAGGATGATATTGTCCACGTGGACCTTGTTGAAACTCAACGGTTGATGTTGGGCATGCAATTGAGAAGGTGTGGGATCAGTGTGTTAATGTGGTAGCTGAGATTGAGTGGTCTTTACACATAATTGAAGTCCTTGGTGGTGGTAACAAAGAGAAGGGTGTGTTGCAGAATGAGAAAGATAACAAAATGTCCTCGGAGGATCTTGAAGATGACAGAGATAATTTCAACTGTAATAGGGAGGAACTGCCCAATGTGTTAGGCATGGCTAGAGATGGTTCTTTGCTTTTCTTTAGAATTTTCAAGTGGGTGTTCAACAAATTGAATCAAAGTAATATGAAGGTTTGTTCTCTAGTTAACAAAGTTGGGGTTTCCCCTTCTTCTAAGGAGTTGTTCATCCAAGATCAAGTGAACCAATTGGTTGATGCCCTTAAGATAGTGACTAATGAAATGTTGAAGATGAAAAAAGACTTTGAATTTAGAATTGTAGTGTTGGAAGATAAGATGGACAGAGCCTACCAGAACCTGGAAAAGGTTGTCAATGTTAGTAAAATTGTTATCTTGAATGAAGTTGAGGGGCTTCAATTCCTTAATGAGAAAGCTAGGCAGTCGATTGGAGACTCATCTAGTGTGAAACAAGCTATTGATGGCTTGATGGATCTCCCCAGTGCTCCAAAAGATGGCATTGGTGAGAAGGGTCCATGCACTCAGACTCACAACAAAACCAAGAAGAATATTGAGGTTCCTACTAAGGAAATATTTGAGGCCATGTACATGCATCAAAAGATTATTGATAGTGATTTGGAAGCTGCGAATATTTTGAAAAATTTATAGTTGGTGGCTGGTTCTACCCTGTTGTTTCGCTAGTTTTTTGTTCGTTGTTTGCTTCTTTTTGGCTGCTCCGTCCATTTTTTATTATCTTTTAAAGCAACACTCTCTTTTGGAAAAGGTTTTGGGGTCCCTTCAAAACCTGCTTTACCTATAATAAAAAACAAGGATATTATAAAACTATTTGTTGCCAATGATTTTAATAAAATAAATTTCTCATAAGATTAAGATTTAACTTCTACAATTTTACCAATATAAGCTTATTCGCATATGTAAAACTCCACCTTAAATAATGATTGTATAAAATTGTCAAATTACTAGTAATATAATTAATAGTGTTATATACATTATTGTAGTCTTTGGCTTCATCCCAAAATTTCTTTATATCATTTATTATTATTTTATTCAAGTAAAATGTGAAGTTGTCCCCATAAGAAATGTTGAATGTACCCACATATATATATATATATATATATATATATATATATATATATATATATATATATATATATACTATTATTGATAATAACAAATTTATTATCAAGATTATTAATAGTCATAATAACCCTATTAATAATAATATCCCATGTTCACTTACTATCAATGTGAGCTAGACCAAAGTTATCAACATGATGCAAATGAAATTTAATATTATTATTTTTATTCTATTACTACTATTAATATAAGCTTGATTGTTTGATATTAAAATATATTTATTGTATATTATTATTAATAAAAGAATAAACTTTTGGTATTAATGGTATTTAATAGATATACTAGTATTATTTATTATTTATGATAATGGTGACTGAGCCAACAATAATGCCATAACAATTACTAACCCCCTTTTTTTCAAATGTACATTTTTCGTACAATCTCCCACCGAATGATTAATTTGGATACATTAGTATTTTAATATTTAAAAAGACCATACATTTATTTATTGCGGAATGATAATGTGATGCTAATTTAAATACTTTAATTCCCATGCTACTTGAAACCAAATGAATGCTATTGCAAATAGCTCCCAGGCATGTTGAGTTGTTTGATTTGATCGACAGTGTGAGTACGAAGTGGCCTAAAGATCAAACAACCCTAACTTTCCTTGCTCAAACTAAAAAAATTAACTTCTTTTCAAGCAAGGGTGCGAGAGGCGAGGCAACAACTCTCAACACAAGGGCGTATGGAATAACCCTCTCCTGCCACTTCTACATGCATTCACAAGAATGTTTGATGGTTGGGAAAAAGTGACACAAAAGGGAGATTGCATGCATTTAAATTAGTTATAGATCATTTCTCTTTCTTTTTTTTTTCCTGTGTTTGTTAACAACAATTTGCCTAATTTATTCAGGTAGGGGCGAACCAGAGGCTTGTTTATTAATTCATTTCTTGTAGACAGCTATACCTCTCATCCCAGGTCTGTTGGGAAACCCTGCATTTGGTCCTACAAGGGTCTCAAATTAATATTTCATGTGCGTCTTTTTTTTGTTTTACATGATTTCCATTTTTATTTTATTTTTAGGGTTGAGCCTCGGTGGCATTGCAACTCTTGTAAGGGGTTTGCAACACCCACCAGGGGTCGTGCCCTACCCAACAAGGAGAGGGAGGGGACTCCCCTCCTCAGGTTGTGACCTGGGAGGAGTGGGGAGATCCCCGTCCCTTGCCGACTGGATGCCAACATGACACCCAGTTTGACTATTATTATTATTTCCTTTACTTTTTCAAATAAATATTTTTGTTTAGATATATTTGTTTTTATTATTTTTTATTATTATTACTTTATAAAATGTTTACTAACATAATTTCTCTTCTAGTTTGTGCAAATTTATCGGAAACAAGGTTCAATATGGAGCACTTTTAAAACCAAGCACAGGCCTGAGTTTATGCCAAATGCAGCGAGGGATATGAAGCTAGGTAAAACCCATGGTCATGTAGTTCTACCATTATTTCTAGATCTCAGATAGTGAGTTTCTCTTTAGCCTAATACAAAACACAGCAAGGTAGTGTATGTTTACAATACCCCAACTCACATGGGTTACTATGTAAGAGTTTTCAAAAAGGAATAAAAATAATTAGAACTTTATTTAATGTATTCTTGTTTCCATAGGATTAGTAAGCATACTTTTGAGAATAGACCAATTATAGGAACACATGATGTAGCTACATGTTGTAACCAATTTACACAAAAGATGAATAGCTCAAAATTATCTTAAGTTCTTTTTTTTTCATCACATTACAACAAATATGCAACAATAGACTATGCGGAAAAAGACATCTTGTTCTCTCTCTTTCTTTCTTTTATTGTGATCAACATGCATATGAGTAACAAGTTTCTAAATGAAATAAGAAAGTGTGCTTTTTACCTTACAAAGGAGTCTTCACACTACATTACTTTAATTATATTATTGTCTAACTTGTGCTACAAAGATAGTTTCATTGAAATAATGTCTTAAGTATCCTACATAAGGAAGATGATGATAAAGCCATATTTGTAGGCACCTTCTCTTGTATAGTAAATATGCAACAAACAGTCTATACAAAAAAAAATGAAATGTTGTTTCTTCCTTCAAACCAACAGTATGTTTATCTACTGCAACTTACTCCTATCCAGAGCAATATATATGGAGCTTCTTAAGCTTTTATGAGAACAATAGAATAGTAATCATTGAACAAAAATTCAATTTTATATTTCAAATATTCATTGAGCAAAGGATTTTTTTTCAACTATTTATTTCAAATAAAATACAAGTACGTCATAAACAAATATCTCCTACACTTTACAACTTAGAGAAGTTGCAAACTTCCATGTACAAAATTACAACCATAACTTTATGGAGTGATATTTAAAGTCTTATATACATAACCCCCACTTTACAACACACAAAAGTTGCAGGATATCACACAAGGAGATTTGGGCTTCCCATCACACGAGCACCAAAGCAAGGAAAAGCTACGAGTGGTCATACTTCTATCCATCTACACACCAACAAAAATCCCTTCCAAATTTGCAAGTTCTTTAATTGTTCTATCTACACATATAAAAAAACTCTTTCAATCCCATGGGGTGCTCACCACCCAACCGTAGGCTAGAAAACTAGCCACCCCATAGCTAGGAGGCTTCCAAAATGATTGGGTTACACACAAGCAGCCCCTCTCAAACACTATGATAATTTTTTTACAAGGTCATACATATTTCAACACACACACTGTATTAAGACAAGGAGACATCACAACAAAAAAACCAAATATTGGTTTTAAGGGGAGAGCTAGGAGGATCACATCCGTGGGGTAATTTCTTTGTAATGACACTCCAATATTTCAAACTTTCAATCAGTAATCTCCTTAAATCATTCTTTCACCCATACTATCCTATTTTAACACAAAAGGGTACTCACACCCATTTCTTCCAAAACTGAAACACAAGCCCCCTATGGGGATCTCTCCCCCTCTATCCCCCACATGGGTTGCTCACAACCAACATTGAGGAGCCAACCCAACACATTGAACTCACATAACAAAACATTTACACACCACAACAGAAAATTGCACTCAACAACAAGAAAATTCCACACAACAACATCAATATAGCACACATTCATTCATAAACTTAAAAAATGCAAAATTTTACCTCAAGAACTTTAAATATAACTTGATGTTTAGCTCCAATTCCCTTCCAACTCTTTTTCTAGCTCTTGCAATTCTTCCACACTTGGCCAAAACCAAACTAGAAACTTTTTCCAAGATCTCTCATGTTTATTTAAAATTCTTCAAAACTTCATCCTTGGATGATATGATGACAAGTGTCATCATCACCTCCAATCCCTTTTCCTCACACATGAAACCAAGCAACCACAAAGTCCTCTTTTGCATTTAAGAGGCATGGTGCACACATGGACTCCCATTCTCCCAATTCCCTTCTCATAAGTGAGATTGGGAGACTCAATGGGGATGTGAATGGGTCAAGTCCATCCCCTCACCGTAAATAATTAACCAAAAATAACATATTTGACCCTTTTAAAAATGCCTAAAACATTAAATCCAAATTTTACATTTTGAGATCACATTTAACTTCAAAACAATTCAAAAACACTAAACCCTTAACCCATCACATGCATGTCTCATAGCACATTACAATTTACACAAAATAACATGAGACTCTAGCCCCTCGATATGGGTTGTCTGGATTCGCACGGTAAATCACATTGGTCTTTTTGGTTGCCTCTAATTTCCATGGCTATGGAAGGTTAACCTGGGCACTCAATTTAAACATTAGTCCAACTGCCAAGATAATTTATCAAAACAAACGAATACGATTAAGCGTAATATACACACATGTTCATCACACATAATAGATATTTAAGGAATAATCATTGTTCACACTTTTCTTTCTAAAATTTAAATTCTAAGTGGTTACAATTTAAAACAATATCAATTGCATTACTAAAACATTGATTTATGACATTTATAGTCACTTGCATAATAATTCAAATAAAACAATATCATATACGCATCACATTGCACGGTAATTCAAAAATTCATTTTTGATTAAAACGATATCACATATTTTATTTTGAGCATATTGTTTCAAATTTCATAACATTCATGATATTAGTTTGATTAACTAGCATACTCATAAAATTACGATTCATAAGATAACTAATCTAATACACACATTAATGATTAAGCCCAATGTTCATAATTAACAATCATTATAATGTAGGTGTAATGTCATAAAATTGCACCCCGAACAATTTCACATTTGAGAATTTGGCCCCCGCATTTATGGCGCCTAGCCACATTTATGACAAGAACCTTATGAGTCGAAATTTCACGATTTCAACTCCACAAGGACCAATGATGAAGCGATAGTAGTCTGCCACTTTGTTTCTCATAACATTTCAAGTTGGGCACCTGTGTCATGTCCTTGAATTGAAGAAAGCATTAAATTAATTATTTATAAAGTTATTTCAATAAATTAAAATCATAAAGTAACTTTATATTTAATTTATTTAATAAAGTGACTTTAAATAAATATTATATCATAAAGTCACTTAAGTAATAAAATGATATTTTATTCTAGAAGCTTCGTGGAGGTGATTGAGAAATCTATTTAAGAAGATGTTGGCTAAGCATTTGACGTACTTGATTTAGAATTCATATCTCAATACCATATTGATAAGAAGTTGAGGCTAAATGCTTAGCTTACTCAAGGGTTTGAAGACTCTAGAGTGCCAAGTTCGGTTGTGAAAGATCAACCCTAGCTAGAAATGTTGAGAAATCCATCCAGGGTTTCTACATTGCACTTCACTGGAGAATTTAATAGGTGCAATAACTATTGTATTATTGCATTATCTGAGGGTTTCATATTTGCAACAACTGAGGTATTGTTGCAAATATTTTTGAGAGGTTTGCACAACTATAGTAGCTAAGGTATTGTTGCAGTTAATTTTGGAAAATTGAAGATTTGCAATAGTTGTTGTATGACTACAATCACCATTGGAAAGAGTCATTTATTGTCTCATTGGGTTGTAGCAGTTGTTGTATTGCTTCAACTGCACTGGAGATAGAATTCATGGTTGTTAGATTATCTTGGAACCAATTTAATGGTCATTGACCAAATTGGTGAAATAAAGGAGAAATCGATTTGAAGGAAATATTCTCAGTCTTTGGGGAAGTTGTCTTCAGTTTAGAGGTTTGGTTTTAATTTGAAGACTATGAATTTGGTGGAAAAGTCAGATCGTAGGATTTTTTGTAGACGATCGATATTACTCAAATTCTTAATATTCCTGGAGTTTCGATAGAGACAAGAAGTCTTTTGTTTTTTTCAAGCTGCAACATTAGAAAATTATCAGGCCTCACTTTATTATAGGAGTCGCTAAGGAGTTTGGCATTGAGTTTGTTTATTATTCATTACATAGTAAAATCATGGCTCATAAGGGAATTGTGGTGTTGCCACTAAAGAAAAAGCTGGACAAATCTGATATGGAAGAAAAGACTAATGGTGCCAGAACAAGAAAAAATTAATAGTATCGTAGCTTCATATAGTCACTTTCTTATGATATTTGGATGGAGGAAATTATTGAGATGTCGCTTTTAATATGGGAAGGGCTCAATAAAGTATTTGAAGGCATTAGATATAATATCTGGAATAGGACAAAATTCTGCCACCTATGAAAGAGTCAGGAAAAGTAGAGAAAGAAAAATTATGAGGAAGGCGATTAGAATAAAAGAAGATAAGACAAGTGCCATTTCAAAAAATTGTGAAGTGTTGAATAGTCAAATTTCCTGAACATTACGGGTTTGATAACCTTAGGGAGGAATCAAATATTATCATCTGAATTAAAAACGTTTCTTGAAGACACCGTCTAGAATAAGGGAAGTACGCGGGAGTCAATAAAAAGACGTCTTTTCCAAACACGTCAACTATAGGTGGGAGGCGCAACATACATAAGATTTGTTTGGCATTGAAGAAGACACAACATCATCAATCGCTGCCATCTTGCGGAGCTCGATTTCCAGGTTCTATTTCATTGCATAATTTGCATCAGAAAATAAATCATTGTCTTTTGAGTTTATAAGTTACAGCTGCATACTTGATCTGCATATTGGAGTCTACATTTGTAATGTAAACATCTCTTCATTGAAGACAATTAAGCATTTAATGTTAATGGAAAATGTTGTAATTAACTAGCTATCTTTGTAATAGTTATTATAATCATTGCATTTCATATTATTTCAGGTTTGCACTTGCATCATTGTGTTGCTACCACTTTTTGGCATGATCAATGGTGTATTAAATAGATATTGGAGTTGATTTGAATTGAGGTGTCAAGGCTTTGTAGTCAGTTGCATCTCCCATCATTATCTGAGCTAGATTGCATAACAAGTGTTTGCATAAATGACCATTGATTGTAAATGCTTATCAAACATCTCTCTTTATTGAAAGATCGGAATACTTGCATTTGTATTCAATTATCCATTTCATCCTTTAGCACATTTCAGTTAAAGAGTCTTGCATGTTCAAATATCATTCTATGCATCAAAACACAAAAAGAAACATCAAACAACAGTAGGAAGATTTTGTCAGGAAAGTGTTTGACAAAATTCCTCAAGTTGCAAATTGGAAATACAAGCAAATTTAGCAAGGCTTTCTACACCCTGTGTGGTGTGCTAGCATCCCTATACTTTCGCGAGTTGAAACGAGAAATCTTGGAATCTTTCACCCATGACATGTGTCCCTATGGTAGGATTTTGAGAGTAATGACTCTTCCCACCCATGCAGCTACACAAAACTCATTCCTTCACTCTCAGTTTACAACTTCTCTCATTCAATCATTCATTCTAACATTTTATCATTCTCTCATTCTAACTCTCTTCTCTCGCTTTTCTCTTCTCGATATCATTTCTAAGGCAAAGCTCTACTGAGTTGAAGTCTCTTCAACAGCCAAAACTCTCTTGCACACACTCAACATTATGTCTATCAAGCTAAGAGGGAGCCACAAATTGCTAACACTCTCTTGTTTCTTGTCTACTTTATATCATACTATCTATTGTGTCTTTATTTTGTGATATAGGTTCTCCTCTTGAGCGAGGTTTTCTTTTCTCACGTTGTGTATATTATTCTCTTTTTCTATCTAGTTTTCAGTGGAGGTGGGAACACCAAAATGGGGGTTTGACTATGGCAAGCCCCAAAACAACCTCAAAATTTTCTCTCATTCACCTTGTGTACAAGTTGCTTGCATGGAGCTTTGTGAGAGTCTTTGAAGCATAGGACCCTTTATAAGTTGGTTCTTTGCCTCCCTCATTATTTATTAGAATTTCGTGTTTCTTGTTTTAATTTAGTAGTGTAGACACTTAAAAATGACCTACACCTGCAAGCTCTATTTTTCACCTTATTCTTCCTAGCATAATTAAGACATTTCAATTATGTCCTTGGTCCACTTTCATCTATTAATTAAATAATTCATAATTATTTAATTAATTCATGTCTTTTTATTCTTCATGATTATTAAATAATTCCAGTAATTCCTCTTGATTAGTTAAATAGATAAATTCCAATTATTTATTTAAATATGTCACTAATTCTTAAGTCTTCTTATAATTAAATAGATTCTTTAACTTATTTAATTATTGGTCATCTTTTTCTAATTAAATAATTATCTTTAATTATTTAATTTGACATTTCCCTCTTTTTAGTAAATAATTTAAATTAATTATTTATTGTCATGTGGTCCCACCTTTTGAATTAAAGTAATTTTTAATTCAAAATAGTCTTTTTCCTCAAAAATCAAATAATTTTCATTTATTATTTAATTTTCCAGCCACCTCTTTTTCTGTACCAATCTTATCTCTTGTCACATGCATTGTCAACCCTTGATTTGATTCTCTAAAAATCAATCTTGTCCATTCATTTTTAATTTGACTTAATGTTGCCCTAACCCTAATTGTGGGTTGTCAAATTGAATCTTGTCCATTGATTCTAGGGCATTTGTCAACTTTTGATCTTGGTCATTCACTCAAAATTGCATTTTCTATAAAATGGAAATTTTGGTCTCATTTTGTCATCTCATGTAATCTTGTTTTGGTCATCTCATGTCATCTTGCTATCTTGTCATCACATGCAATCTTGTTTTGGTCATCTTGCATTGTTGTCATTTTGTCATAGGCATAATTAGACATAGTTTAGATGCTTACTAGTTGCAATGTAGTTCTGTAGTTGATAATTAAACAAACCTTGAATCTGGAACTGTTAGTAGATCCTTTGTAGTTTTGTCAGAGGGCTTAGTGCTCTGTCCATACAAGACGCCAACGCGTATCAAGGACTTCAGTGTGCCATGTTGGCTTCCTGCTCTCGTATTATCGTCCTTTGGCTTAGAGCTTCTCCTTCTGTCTCAAAAATCTCAGTGATCTACTCTTTGTTTCTAAAGTTGTTTGCCCATCACTACTCTTGAAACTCTGCTTTTAATTTGTCTTTTGTAATCTATTTCATCTTATTCAATTTGAGGTATTTTAGGGAAATCCATTCCCTCATACTCTTTTGGTAATCAAGAGACTCATGAGTAGTGAATCCCCCTACTCTACATTTTTGGTGATCTCGTTGTGAAGCATGTCAAATCATTTCTACAATGTTGTAATAACTATGACAATGATTTTTCCAGGGAATATTTTGATATGTTAGGTGATGCCCTGGATAATTTCCTAGAGGCATCTTCTTCTATCCGTAGATATCTTGAACAAACTTCTTCATCACAACTATCTACTTCCTCTTTGCAAGTTGAGAAGTCAATAAATATGGTGGTAGTCTTTGCAACCCCTTAAAATCCTAAGGGACCTATCATTTACTTGACTCTAGCTAGCCCTTCTCCTAAAAGGATTCATTCTATATGTGGATTCCCATACTTTGATGACTTGATAGACCTATTTACGAGAATCTTAAGAGCTATAGACTCTTCTTCTTATAATGTCATAGGGAATACATATAACACTAGAAGAAACCAACAAAATATGAATCAATCTACTTTTCAACCTACTTTGGTTCCTACTTCTTTACCACCTTCTCAACCAAGTATTCCTTCAACACCTAAACCTACGACTAAAGCACCTGGTGAGTATGATCTTGTCGAGCAACTCTGTGTTACTCCAGCCAAGATCCCATTATGGGACTTGCTTCAGACCACTCCAGTTTATCAAGGCATGTTGCAGGAAGCCTTGCAAAAGATCCTCTTGCCTACTTCCATTAGGATGGAGGATGTTGATGCATTGATGGCTCATATTTGTGTGGATTCACCAAATATTGTGTTCTATCTGCAAGAACTCCCACCCCTAGATGTATAGAACCAAGTGGATTTGTTGATGATTATAGTTAACATTAATAATATTGGTAATAGACGTGCTCTCATTAAAACTAGTTCGGCTCTCAATGCGTGTGGTATAGATTTATTACCTAAGATTAAATTTGATTCTTCTTTAACTACTTCTTTGTATATTTGTGGATTAGACAATGTTGGCCATCAAGCCCTAGGCACGATAATCTTTCCTTTGAGGCTAGGCCCCATTACTATACCCACTTTGGTATATGTGATGCCTGGTCCTTTACCTTACAATATTCTTTTGGGAAGACCTTGGATTCATGCTTTGGGAGCTATAACTTCTACTTTGCATCATTGTTTAAAGTTTATTGCTAATAATCAAGTAATTACAATCAAGGTCGACCCTAAGGTTGTGCACCTTTGTGAGTTGGTGGCCACTGGTTAGACCTCGGTTATTTCCACTCTTAAGAATTGTATTCCATCATTATCTTCTGATGAGTTGGTTTTCTCTTCAGTAGTGCCTACCTTGAAAGCTACCCCAAAGGTAGATGCCCCTGAAGAAGAAAAACTTGAAGTGATGAATCCTAAGTCCTCCCCTTCCACTTCTTCTTCTAAATTGAATGCTTGTCTTGGTGACGATTGGGGGTCCTTGGAATTCTTTGATTTCTTCATAGGAGAATACAAGGTATATCCAATCCACCTCGACCTTCTGATTATTTCATATAACTTTTCCAAGAAAGCTAATCATCCTCCTGTTGAGAGGGACAATTGTGATCCTATCAAGGAACACAATTGTTCTCCTATTGAGGAAGATAATGATGCTTTTGATGAGGAAGCAAATGTTTGTAACCCTACTGAGAAGGATGGTTGAGATCTCGTAGATATGTTTGACATTCATTGGTGGAATGATGCTCTTTATGTGGATCCACCCTCTTCTTAGGCTTTTCAAAAACATTACAACTTTGGATACAAATTGGTTTCTAAGTATGGTTATGGGCGTAAAGACCTTGGATGTATCGAACAAGGAATTCAAGTCCCTATCCAAGTTAGGCCTCACAAGCATCACTTGGGGCTGGGTTGCTCTCTCAAATAGTCTAAGAAAAAACCATGGTGGAGTGTTAACATGATTTCCATTGAGCCCCTTAACCTAGTTCATCCTAAACTGGTTGAGGGTAAAGTAGAATCTAATGAAGTTCCCCTAGAAGTTTTCTCTTTAGAGGAAGAACTGGAAGAATTCTTAGGTGTTTATTCTCATTTTCCTTATTTTCACCATAAACAACAATTCTTGTATCACTTGCATAAACAAGAATACTTTCCAGAATCCATTTTGAGTGTGTATTAGGAGTCCCCTCTATCTAATGTGGAGATGATGTTCCTATACCTTATCCTGAAGAACGTAATTCCCTCCTAAAGAGGGATACTACTGAATTTTTCATGGATCCTAAATCTTCTAAAAGGGTGATTAAAATTGGAAAGTTCCTTTCTTTAGAAGAAGCTAAATAAAATTCCAAGCTATTACATTCTCATCCTAACATTTTCACTTGGTCATATGACTTGACATGCCTAGTATTGATGAGTTCGTAGTGGTCCACAATATTGACCTATGTCCCAATGTTAAACGTGCTAAACAAAAGATCTGAAAGATGAATCCCAAGGTTGCACTATTGGTTAAGACGGAGATATAAAAGCTTCTAAAAGTGGTCTTTATCTATCCCATTGACTACTTTCCTTGGATACCGAATATTGTTACTGTTAGAAAACTTGATGATCATATTCATATTTGCATTGACTTTTGTGATCTCAATAAGGCTTATCTTAAAGACAATTTTATGCTTCCTAATATCAATATCATTGTAGAATTGACCTCAGGCCATGCCTTGTTGTCTTTCATGGATGGCTTCTTAGGCTATATAGTAATAATATTTTTGGATTAAAACTATGGGTCAATTTTAATCCAGAAATTCTTAGGCTATAATTAGATTTGTATTAATCAAGATGATTAGTATATGACAACCTTCACTACCTTGTGGGATTCCTTCTTCTATGTGGTCATGTAATTTGGGTTATCTTATAGAAGTAATCAACATAAGAAAAATAAGCTATCTCAATATCAATATTTACCCTTGTCCTTGATTGCTTCTCTTCTTTTACGATAGATAGTGTCCCTAGGAGAGAAAAATGACATTCATATGCTATGGTGAATTTCACCTCGCTTGTGCCTTCAGATAAGGATATAAAATAATTCCAATTTGTGGTTCATATTCTTCGCTCTCCTATCATAACTGATCAACCTAAATCCGATTCTCTCACGTGTGCTCAAATGGACTTGTAGGAATGGTATGCTAAAATTTACAACTATTTGAAGACTAGAAATTTTCTTTACGATGTGACGAAGAACAATCGTACTCAGATACATAAAATTTTAGTCTGATATGTTGTACTATCATATGTGCTTTATCAAAAAATTTACAATAGTCTTCTTTGGTGTCTTACTAAAGTTGAGATACACCTTGCCCTTAAGGAAGACCATTTGGGATCTGGAGGTGGAAATTTTGGTGGTAAATACTTGGTGCAAAAACCAATTCACATGGGATACTTTTTGGAAAACAATGGAACAAGATTATTTTTCCTTTGTCAAGAAGTGTCTACAATGTCAACAACATATTCATCTCATGCATTCTCTAGCTCAAGAGCTTCAAAATTAAACCTCTCTTTTGCCATTCACAAAATTGGGGTTGGATATTATTGGAAAAAAATCACCTCCTTCCAAAGGACATATCTTTATCATCACCGCTACAAATTACTTCACAAAATGGGTTGAAACTATTCTTCTCCGATCCAAAAATGCTAAATCCATCTATAGCTTTCGTTTGGAACATTGCCTTCTACCCTTGTTTCTAATAATGGTACACCATTTAAGAACAAATAGGTGAAGCAATTCCTAGAAAAGTTTCACATTCAACATAGATTTTCTAAACCGTACTATCCTTAATCTAATGGCCAAGCCGAAGCATCTAATAAAAATCTTGAGCTCATTCTCCAAAAAATAGTAAACAAACACGATAGAGATTGGCATACTCAATTAACATATACCTTGTGGGCTTATCACACGAGTGTTCGCACGATGACTGGAATGACTTACAACCTTGTGTATGGTGTTGAGGCTATCATGCCTTTAGATTTGGAGATTTCGTCTTTGCGGGTTTCCCTTAAAGGACTAATTGATGATGAAACTTACCATTCTAATCATTTGCATTAGCTTGAGTTGCTTGAAGATTACCAGTTACAAGCCCTCAACCACCTTAAAGCTTATCAACGATCGCTTTCTAAACACTACAATCAGGGTTTTCTTCCTAGGAATTTGAAGGTAAGCGACTTGGTCCTCTATGAGAATCAAAGAAATGTAAATGCACTGCTCGATCAAAAGGGAAAGTTCAGTCCTAATTGGTTAGGCCCTTAAATTGTCATTTTCATGTATGGTTTCGGCGCCTATGGATGGAAAACCTCTAAAAGAACCTGTCAATGTGATGCATCTTCATCAATACTATGCATAATGTCTATGTGTCATGTGTGTAATGCTCATCCCTCGTAGCTTGCAATTTATCATATTATGATATTCATTTATTAACACATCATTGCATTTTGTGTTATGATGTGAACTTGTGTATGTTTAATTTCTTTAAATAGGAACTACATACATACATGTGTTTTATTATGATTTGTGTCCATGCATTGCATTTGATTACATCTTTTGGCTAGGTAGTTAGATCATTATTGTATTTAATTAACGTAAATTCATGTGTGTTTATTAGATCATGATAGCATCTAATCTAAACATACATACATAAGTATAACATCCATCACATAATCATACATGAAAGTAAAAGCATACACATAAAACAATGAACACCATGATGTCAGAATTAGAATCTCATATATATATATATATATATATATATATATATATATATATATATCAAATGTATGTCATGTACATGTATTGTCCCATTGTGAATAAAAAAATAGTGGTGATTGTGTATTTGTCAATGTCTATACATAAAAAATTATTCTATACAATGTACATCATCGGTACAAAAATGGTGCATATCAAAATGGGAATCTAGTCCGTAGGTGCATGGCTCCCTAAGCCCTTTGATCCTAGTGGTTAGTGGAGTTTTCCCTCCTCAGGTCCCCTCATAGCTATGAATTAGCCATTGGCATTGCAGTTGTTGCCTACCCACTAAGGTCATCGAGTCAGATCTAAAGAGCATCACGTGCCCTCTCAAGACTCTCAAATCTCATCCTTGCCTCGTCTCTCTTGGTGAGCACAACTTGTAGCTCCACCGACTATTGATCCCTCTATCATGTAAGGGTGGTGACATCATTTTTCCTCTATACCACCTCCACCCTTGACTCCTCATATTCTATCCTAAGACATGTGATAGGCTCAAATAAGTGGGCATGTTCCACCATTGATGCCAACCTATATGCATCTAGGATGCTCCCCTAGATTGGTACGGCTAGGGCCACCTCTAAAAAGCACAACATGATGAACGTAGTCCACTCCTATGTACCCACTACAACCACAAAGTAAGTGGACTCATCAATACCACATGATAAATACCAAAACATAAACATATATATGAGATAAAACTACAAGTATTGAAAAGAAAACAACATAATTGACTCTTGTACCTAGGTCCCTAACTTGCTAGTATGGGTTAGGGGAAGAAGAGGCATTGGGACATGTGCCTACTACGCTAGCTGTTGCTACTGTAATTAGGCCAATCGCTGTTGTAATGGAGTGAATTTTCACCCCTTGCAAATTCCCCATTTACACCCCTTACCTTATAAAAATCAAACTAGAAGATGTTATCCCACCTCATCCATCCACTTTCCATCCATTTGGAAACTATTTATAGCATTGGTGGGGTAAATTATGTCACAGATGCTAGTGCAACATGTAGACTTCTATGCAGTACACTGCCATCCTAACAAGATTCCTGCCTATAGAATCTGCAAAGGCATTACTATTCTCCATTGACGATGAAGCGTAACGCCCATGCACCCTTGACCGACCTCGAATGACTCTTTTGGGCTCCTATTAATCTTCCAAAGACTATCTTCTTCATTCAATTTAGCTTCTTCAATCTCACTTGATCATATTTCACTTCTACACACTTCATTTCACAACACTTCCACCATTTTTGAAGCTCCAAGTCAATACTTTGTTGGTTTCCACTTCTCTTATTATTGCAACAATGTTGCCATCCTCAAGCTTGTGAGCTCGCATCTCCCTTCATGTGCCTTGAGTGCATCTTGTTGGGGAGGTGATATCCATTTACTTAGCATCATTGTTTGATTTAGTAGCATATTTTTATTAGCATTGCTTGGTATTTTTCCATTTTAATACTTTCTTTATCTCATTTTCTCTATTGTGGCTATTTTGGTTGTCTGTGGAGGTGGGAACACCAAAATGGGGGTTTGACTGCAACAAGCCCAGAAACAGATCAAAAAAATTTCCTCATTTTGTTGTGTATAGGTACCATGTTCATGTGGAGCTTGTGGGAGGCTAGACTAATCATAAGTTTGATTTTCACCACCTTCACTCTTGTCAAATTCTATCTTTTAAGTTAAAGTATTATTTTTGGTGTCTTAGTTTTTAGTTGTATTCTACTTTTCGTCATCATATAAAACTACATTTATCAGGTTGTTAGTGAGTTATTTGTTAGTATAGATTGTACTTTTTACTCTTTTTTCTGTACAGACACTATCGCTTGACCAAGACACCAATGCACCACATTGTCATCTATTTGTTGTGTTGGAGTCCTTTGGCAAAGAGTTGCCTAGGTTGCAGTCTAGAATCAAGAATTTGCTCACCTAGTTTCCTAAACTCCCAAGTTGACAAAAGGACAATGATAGATTATTTTTCCTTCCTTTTTCAACCTCTCAAACATCAAATTTACCTTAAAAAAATCCTTTAGCATGAGGTAGATGAGGGTAGTTGATTGTTCTAGACCCTCTCGTGACCTGGCATCTTGAGCAGTTGGTCCCCTTTTTCTACATTTTGGTGAACCTGATGAATTGTTCTAGTTCTATTTGGTAGTGTTGAAAGACTCTTCTCTCGTGTTCTAGGTGTGTTGTGGTTGTGTTTGTTGTAGGGAACCTATTCTTGCAACCCAACCTATGACCCCTAGTGGCATAGCTAGAAGAATCCCTAAGCATTGTGAAGCGAAACCTTGAATAGGTCACTGTTTAACTATTGAACCCTTTAGGGCTTTTGAGAAATTCCTTTCTAGTGTACGTAAGAGATGGCTTCTTTCATGCATCTTCCCATCATGTCTATGCAGCCTACAAGTGAGTCTCTTGCTATAACATTTACCTCACAGGGTTTGTTGATGAATGCTAATAAAGAACCCTCTCCTTTGTATGTTCTTGCACGTATCATGGGAACACCGTAACTGATGTTCTTGTTGACCCTACATGCCAAATTAATGTTATCACATAAGAGATCATGTTAATAAAAATTTTACATAAGGGTGGGTATGATGATTCTAAAGCCACTATACATATGCATGATGGGGTTTTTGTTCCTCCCATCGGTTTTATCACCATGTCAGTCTCAGTTGGGCACAAGACTATGGATGCCCTCTTTCATATTATCTTGGGGTTTGATTTTTTTAGAGTGAAACTAGGCATTCCTTGGCTAGTTTCCATGAATGCAATCCCCTAAGTGATCCACAAATTCTGGAGGTTCTCTCATGATGGTTTTGTGCATGTAGTCGATGACACCAGTTACAAACTGATGGTGGCGTGTGGAGGCTACTCACTTGATCACTTCTGCCTTATCCTTGTTGGTATGCTCCCTCCCAAGACCGACCTATTGTATCGAACTTATGTGAAATACAAGAATGGGGGCATAGCACCAAAAGTGATTTTCCCTCCTTCTCCCTATGCCATTTCAGTTAAAGCTTTCATGATAGTGCAACATAATGCTGCCTTTGTTTCTTGAAAAAAAAATTCTAAAGCTTCTTCTCCTTCCTTTATAGTTCCACCTACCTTTTCCTCCTATCTTGTGATTCCTTTGACTCCCTCCCCTATGTGGCTCTTGGGGAGTCTAATGGTGCCCACTTGGCCGAATGCCAAGCGTCAGGTGTTTGACCTTACTGTCTTTCCCATAGTGCCTTGACCCATCTTGTATGGTAAGGGGAAGGGTCCTCATGGAGCTGCCTCTACATCTTGACCTTCATGGCCTCCTACCATCCCTACCCCTAAGGTAGCAAATGGGAAGAGGTCGGCTATTGACGTGCTTGAGTCTACTTCCCCACCTGTGGTTGCCTTTGCTCCTACATCTCTTCCTTCTCCTATATAGGAGTCACTCCCTCCATCAAAAATGATTGTGATAGATATTACAATGACTAAACATGAGCCTTCTATTCCTCCTCAAGCTACAACCTCTAACTCTTGAAGCTGAAGAAACCACCTTGCATGCAAGTGTAAGTGTCAGAGGAAGGCTTTGGCTACTGAGTAGTTTGCCTTGCGAAAGAAGGAAGGGAAGCCAACAACTCTTGTTTTGGTATCTTTTGTTATGTCCTCTTCTACCCCTTCTGCTTCAATTCCCTCCACCTCAATCTTTCTTCTAGCTCCCCCTGCGAGCCTAGATGATCCTCACCCTAAAAGGGTGTAAGTGTTCATTTCTCCTTTTGTTGAGCCCCCTCTTCTAATGTCCCTTCTAGACATCCCACCTTTTCCCAAACCCGTGGATATGTTGAATACCTTGATGGTGTCTGTTGTGGTTTTCTCCTCTTCATCCTCACCTTCTACTTCATCTATGGGGATCTTGCATTGTTCAATGAAGCACAAGTTGGAGGACGACCCTCCTTGTAATGGGGGTCAGAAGAAGGGATCACCTTCTTCGGAAGCTGATTCTATTTTGGCTTGTGTTGTCCTAGTGACAAATGCAGCCCCGATGTCCCTGAAGTTTGTCACTATGCTCGATTCTTTCAATGAGGTTGGCAATGGATCTTGGGTGCCTCCTTCATCACCCGATTGGTTGACACATGGCACTCTTTTCAAGTGCATGTTCAACTTGGTGGACGATGTATAGGATTTTTCGATGATTTTTGCAAAATTGTTGATGTTTACCTCGTAGGGGTTAAGTGAAGAAGACCTCGAGGGGCCCTCTTCCTTATCTCTTGTCATAGGAGAGTCAGAGAGTGATCCCCTTGCTATCCCACTCTTGCAAGATCATCTGCCTTCCCCTTACAATGATCTAGATTGGGAGAACAATGACCTCTTGGTTGATGAGGACAAGGAGGGCACATCTTCTTTATCTATAGATTAGATTTGTGTGTGTGTGTGTTGTGTTTCCCCTATGCTTGTCTTATATGTTCCTAGAGGACCCTTGTCACCATCGTAGGTGCTTGGATACATGAGAATTTTTGTGTGATAAACTTCTTCTATTTTTCACATCATTCTTCTCTTTATTGTGACTTGATTTTTGACAATTGGGGATGATGCAAAGTGTTGGGGTCATTTAGACCTCCCTTCCATGTTGACCCAATTTTGTATATTTATTTTGTTTTCACATGACTTTCTTCATATGGTCCGATATAGTAAAGGGTTGATGACAATTCATTTATATATTATTATATTATATCTATTTATATTTATGAGTAGCTTTGACCTCGAAATATCAAATCCCCCTCTCTTGATGTATGTATTTTTGTTTATGTTATCTTTTCCTTGATTTCTTTGTGATGTTGTGGTGCTTATGTGTTGTCCCTTGCGTCCTTGACAACTACCACAGTTACATCTTGGCATGTTTCACAGGCCACAAGATCACTTTCATTCTTACTTTTCTCTCCTTAGGATTTCATGTGCCTTTGAGTTTAGTACGCACCATCCTAAGGGGGGGCTATCACAATGTTTCAATTTTCAAAATATTTATTTGGTGGCTAACAAATCCCTTGCTAAAAATCCTTTATTTTTCAAAAATTTCATTCTTCAACATGGATCCCTAGCGAGATATTTCATTCATCACATATTCACAAGATAGAACATGAAAAATTTTCTTCAAGAAGGGAGTACTTTTTATGATAAAGAAGTCTAAAAACTTTCCCTTGCAAGGGATTATTCTTTCTTTCAAATTCCTTGATGAAAGGAATCTCTCACAAGGATTCCTTGATGCTAGAATCATTGGCAAAAAAAATCTATCTCTTTTCAAAAAGTTTATTGCTTTCAAACAGAGCATCCCTTGAGTGGACCCCTTTTCTTTTGAAGGGTTCCTGAGGGATTCCTTTTAAAGCTTCTCGTTCATTTATTGACTATCTACATGACTTTTTGTCTATCTGCATGTGTGAATTTTTGTTATCTAGCATGTTTTGTCTACAAATTAACATGTTTCTTTGTAGGGGCACCTGTAAAGCTTATTTTTAATCAACCTTGCAAGATTGAGCACTTGTAAGGGCCTATCAAACTCTGCAAAGCCTCTCACATCTGACTTCCCTCAAGACCGAGCACCTGGAGGCACCTCATTTGCAAGTCTAAGGACCTATAAAGTG
The DNA here is from genome assembly GCA_007258455.2 of Sequoia sempervirens. Taxonomy (NCBI): domain Eukaryota; kingdom Viridiplantae; phylum Streptophyta; class Pinopsida; order Cupressales; family Cupressaceae; genus Sequoia; species Sequoia sempervirens. Next base: position 60,840 of record VDFB02003820.1, on the reverse strand, counting down.
CTTTCATCCTATGAGATCTCTCTTTTCAACTCTGTAGGACCAAACACCTATATAGCCTTTTGTTCACCCTGTTGTAATTTTACAGACCTATGACACATTTTGTTTAACTCTCCTTAGTACCAAGTACCTATGGAGCCATCTCCTCTTCCTATGCTTTTGGGTGTGTCAGATTGTGGTATGCTTTCTTGATGGTTTAGGTATACTTTCTTTAAAATCTTTGATCTACTTTACCTCACATTTGGTAGCACATATGCTTGCTAAAGTGGGGGGAAAATTTTATAGAGTGAATTTGCACTCCTCCTAAATTCCCCATTTATAACCCTAACCTTAGAAAAATCAAACCCAAAGATGCTATCCCACCTCATCCATTCGCTTTCCATCCATTTGGAGGTTGTGTGTAACATCGATGGGGGAATTTCTATTAGGGATACTACTGCAACTTGCAGACGTTTGTGTAATGCATTACCATCCTAACAGGATTCCCACCTCTGGAATCTACAAAGGTGTTAAAACTCTCCATTGGTGATGAAGCGCAATGCCCCTACAGCCTTGATCAACCTCAAATGGCTCTTTTGGGATCCTATTCATCTTCAAAAGACTATCTTCTTAATTCAATTCAGCTTCTTCAATCTCACTTGATCATATTTCACTTCTATACACTTCATTTCATAGCGCTTCCACCATTTTTGAAGCTCCAAGTCGACACTCTACTTGTTTTCACTCCTCTCATTGCTTGTGAGCTCACATCTCCCTTCATGTGCCTTGAGTGCACCTTCTTGGGGAGGTGATATCCATTTACTTAGCATCGTTGTTTGATTTATAGTATATTTTTGTTAGCATTTCTTGGTATTCTTCCATTTCAATACTTTATTTATCGCATTTTCTCTATTGTGGCTATTCTAGATGTTCGTGAAGGTGGGAACACTGAAATGGGGGTTTGACTATGACAAGCTTCAAAACAATCTCGATATTTTTCCCCATTTTGTTGTGTGTAGGTATTGTGTTTGTGTGTAGGTATTATGTCTGTATGGATGTTAGTGCCTGACTGAGATGCCAACATGCCACACTTTCATCCATCTTTTACGTTGGATTCCTTTGGCAGAGAGTTGCCTAGGCTACAGTCTAGACTTGATAATTTTCTCACCTTGTTTCCTAAACTCTCGAGTTGACAAAAAGATAGTGATAGATTAGTTTTCCTTCCTTTTTCACCCTCTCAAACATCAAATTTTCCTTAAAAAATTCCTTTAGCATGAGGTAGATCATGGTAGCTATTTGTTCTAGAACCTCTCGTTATCTAGGGTTCTGAGCAATTGGTCCCCCTCCTCTATAGTTGCTACTAACACCACCACTAAAAATAGGATGACACATGGAGGGGATGATATCCTCCACTGTCGCCTCAGTATTGCTATTGTAGTGCCCACCTCCTCTTCCTACTGCTCAGCACCACCACTTTCATTTCCTCCTCCTATTGTTTATGCCTACTCCTAGACACTGGCATCCCCTCTGGGGGCATCTGCTAGGAAAACTGGAGTAGGATCATGCTGCAGCTACTAGGTCCCAAAGTCGACTACGATACCCACATCATCTACGGGTAGCATCAAGAGGTGATCTCATTCCTCTACCTCATCATCACTTAGAACAATGTCTCCAATTGTAGGTCATTGACGATCGCCTAGTCTCATGGTGCTCCTGAATACTAAAGAGTAATATGGGGGCATTAGCGAGATGGTCTGTACAATACTGAATTGCCACATAACTCACTTCCAATAGAAGGGCATACTACAAAAATTAGTATTACCAACCAAAAAATGATCATGTTGCATGTTTTGCAGCTACCTATGGTCATCTACCCAATGCATGCCTCTATATGGTTGTCATATAACCTGGTCAACCTACAAAGCGTCAAACTATAGTCTCCAGATTTGGAGCTCCTCGTAGCTCCACTGACACACTAACTAATACGCATGTGCTATTGGGGTACTATGGTCTATCGCCAAAGGATACCCGACTAGCCAAGTACAAGTAATATGAGAAAATATCCACACCTGAAGAAGCATGCAAGTGGTGAGGCTCGTGTGCTTGTAGTGCATGAACCTATCCAACTCCTAGTACAGGTGTGCAAGTATGTTGCAACCCCATGGAAAGACATTTTTTTGCTCCTCCATGGCCCTAATAATGTGGATGAGGTCCCCATGAAAGTGAGATCCCTACTCATCCATGGTCACCCACATGGTGACTGTCACGACTATCACCCTCTGCACCAAAGGAACCACCGTGTTGTCATGCTTAAACTAGCGAATATAGATATGGCCCATCTCATCGCTAGGTTTTATACATCCTATGCAATATCGTATTCCTTTGAATTTTTCTCGGGCTTATCAAACATCATCTAGTGCCACCCATCATCTATGAATGGGGAGGTCGGTGATCCGGTAGGTGTCCTCCAACATGACAGTCATCTTTCCTGTCAGAAGGTGGAATGTTGAGGTGGTCGCATCCCATCGCTCCATCAGTGCCATGAGCATGTGGTCATGATACATCTTTGGCATAGTGTAAGAATACCACAGGCCTACTTGATGAAGAAGTCCCTCCTCATCCAAGGACATGCACTATGCTTGGTCTCAAAGCATCTGAAGCATGTACCAGCCACCATTCTCCCGCATCTCTAGGTAATCCTACAAAATGGAAAAGATTCCAGTTAGATCCATCTATATCAAAAGCTTCTAACTTCTACATCAAAATTTATCTAAGTATGACCTTTGGGACATAGGAGCGCTATAGAGACGTTTGCACGACACATTGCTATTCGAGGTTCGCTATTGGAGCCACCTAGATGGTAGCACACTTGGAAAACCCGAGTGTAGCCAAAGGCCTCCAACATGTTGGTGGGATGCCAACACACTAGAAAGATGCCCTCGTGCTATTGTGATTCCTACACTTTGAATTTTCAAAAAATTACTATAAAAATGCACTAAAATCTACAAAAGGAAGCTTTTCAGACTCACTTGATCGACCACACCTCCCTAGGCAATTGCTTGGCATAACTACTTGATCCTAAGTTCCTCAAACTCTCACGTGCAAGGAATTTTTCTGACTATTTTCTCATAAAAGTCAACTCGTTCATGGTGGATAGTGAAAATGATCCTTTTGTGGGCCCTCCTAGGTATATGTAGGCCCTTTGGGGACCATTTTTCCTTGTGATCATGGTCACCTCTTTACCATATTTTTCTTCCAAATCAGTAGATTTTTCTTCAGCATTCTTTTCACCTTGGTAGCTTTTTCCAATTATTGAGCTGACCTAAATTTGAGTTTTGCAGAATGAAACTTCACGTCAAATCCTGTAGTTTCTCACTAAGCTCAATCACTGAAGGCATTATTGGTGCCTACCTGCTTGATCCCTATGACCTCTACAGTATCCTTTTTGGCACATAGATCCCAAAAAAAATCAATTTTTTTTGCTTTCCCTAATGCATTTTCTACTTTAGTGTAGCTATTTTTTCACAAAAATCCACTCACTAAAGTGGGTCCAAAATATAATGTCATAAAATTGCACCCCGTGTCAATTTCACATTTGCACATTTGACCTCGCATTTATGGTGCCTAGCCACATTTATGACAAGAACCTTCTGAGTCAAAATTTTGTAATTTCAACTCCATAAGGACCAACGATGAAGCGATAGAAGTTCACCACCTCATTTCTCATAAAATTTCCAGTTGGATACCTACATGGCACACTACCATCCTTGTACTTTTGTGAGTTCAAACAAGGAATCTTGAAATCTTTGACCCGTGACAGTATCCCTATTGTAATATTTTGAGAGTAATGGCTCTTCCCATCCATACAACTACACAAAAATCATTCCTTCACTCTCATTTTACAAATTCTCTCATTCATTTATTCATTCTAATATTCTATCACTCTCTCATTCTAGCTCTCTTCTCTTGCTTTTCTCTTCTCAATCTTATTTCTAAGGCAAATCTCTACTAAACTGAAATCTCTGCAACATCCAAAGCTCTCTTGCACACACTCAACACTGTTTCTATCGAGCTGAGAGGGATTCATAGACTATTGGTAGCACTCTTTTTTTCTTGTCTTCTTTCTAGTGTACTATCTATTGTATCTTTATTTCATGATATGGATTCTCCTCTTGAGTGGGGTTTTCTTTTATCACTTTGTGTCTATTATTCTCTCTATCTATTTTCCTGTTTGTGGAGGTGGGAACACCAAAACAAGGGTTTGACTATGGCAAGCCATAAAACAACCTCAACATTTTATCTCATTTTCCTTATCTACAGGTTTCTTGTGTGGAGCTTTGTAGGAGGCTTCGAAGCATAAGACCTCTTGTGATTTGGTTCTTTGCCTCCCTTGTTATTTATCAATATTTCCTATTTCCTATTAATTCAATAGGTTAAATAGACCTAGGATATGGAATTGTTAGCAGATCCTCTATAGTTCTATCTAGGGTTTAGTTCTTTGTTTGTATAGGATGCCAATGTGTATTAGGGACTTTAGTGTGTCATACTAGTGTCTCACTCCCACATTGTCATCCTTTGGTTGAGAGCTTCTCCTTATGTCTCAAAAATCTCAGTGATATTATCTTTCAACTTTTGAAGCTATCTACCTGTCATTACTCCTAAAACTCTACTTTTAATGTATCTTTTGCAATCTCTTTCATCTTATTCAATTCATTAGCCAATCTAAGGTAGTTTAGAGTAGTTTGTTCCCTGGAACTCTCTTGGTAATCAAGAGACTCGTGACTTGTGAATCCCCCTTCTCTACAATAGGATAAAAGTAAAGTATATCCAAGCATAGTCATGTGAATAACAACAAAACATGAGGTCCATGTGTCTATTTTACGATGGGCCTCACATCCTCCCCCCTAGGAATGAAATTCCTCCTAGAATTCATCAAAGAGACGAGGGTATAAATCCCTCAACCGTGATGCATCCTCCCAAGTGGCTGAGACCTCATCATAATAGTCCTTTTGGACCCTGACCTAGTCCAACTCTCAACCTTGAAGGGACAATGTTCGACGAGATAAAATGAGAATGGGCTCCAATGCCAACTACCTGTCTACCTCCACCTTCAAAGTAACCCAATCTAGGACATGAGAATCATCATGAACATATCGACATAAAAATGACCCATGAAACACATCGTGGATGTGCGATAAACTAGGTGGCAAGGCTAGACAATAAGCTATTGGACCTATCTACTCCAAAATATAAAATGGTCCCAAAAACAAGGTGCAAGCTTACAGCCTTTTCCATAATGGATTGGACTCTTATATGGTCGCACTCTCAAGAAAAAATAGTCACCAACTGAGAAGCTATGATCTATCCTCTTAGCATCGCCATACTTCTTCTAATGATCTTGTGCCTCTTATAAACACTACCTGATCAAGACCACATGCCACTCCATATCATGTACCATCTCTAGACCAATAGCTACTATGTCATCTATCTGATCTCAACTCAAAGTAGTCCTATAAGGCTTGTCATACAATTCCTAATGTGGTGGCATACCCAACTGTGATGCTCATTATTATAGGAACAATCGATCAAGTCTAAATAATCTTCCCACCAGGATTACCCATCCATCATATGCATGCATAACTCATCCTCTAATATGTGATTCACCCTCTTATTTTTCCTATTTTTCTCGAGATGGTAAGATAAATTGAAATTGAGCTAAGTTCCCAATGCTTGTTGCAATGATATCCAAAACGTTGACATTAAGAGTGAATCTCTATCTAATATAATCCTATTAAGAGCTCTATGCAATCTAATAATGTCATCTAGGAATACCCTCACCACTTCTAGTGTTGTATAGGTCATACGCATGGGTGAGTAGTGGGATACTTTGGTCAAATTATCCACAATCACCATGATGGCATCATGGCGGTGTGAGGACAAAGGTAGACCAACAATGAAATCCATAGAAATGGAAATACCACTTCCACTTAGGAATATTGTGCGGGTATAGTAATCTTGTTGGATGTTGATGCTTTGCCTTGACTCTTTAACACTCAAGGCATCAAGTCACATACTCTATAATATCTCATCACATACCTTCCCAATGATACAGTTGTCTAAAGCCAACATGCATTTTCACTATTGGATGTGTTGTATATGGTGCCCTATGTGCCTCTAACAATACTACATGAAGGTCCACTACATTGGGTACATAGATGTGACCTATGTATCATAGTAACCCATCAAACTCTAAAGTGTATCATGAAAATTTTCCCTTAAGGGCCTTTTGTGACTGGATCGCTTGTTGTACTGCTAGCTACCACATCCTCTAGTAAATATTGTAAGATTTGACTCCAAATATCAATGCTCAATGACATGGATGATATCTCATGAGACCTCCTACTCAATGCATCTACTACCACATTCTCCTTCCCTTTGATGTAATCCACATCAAATTCATACTCGCATAAGAACTCCATCCAACACCTTTGATGAGAATTTAGATTCAGCTGTGTTAAGATGTACTAAAGGCTATGGTGTCCTAAATGCAACTCAAAGTGATGATCTAGAAGAAAGTGCCTCCAATGAACTAGAGCATGAACCACCATAGCTAAATTCAAGTCATGCATAGGGTAGTTCAACTCATGGGTCTTGAGTTTTTGTGACTCATATGTGATTACTCTACCCTCTTGCATAAGTAATGTGCTTAAACCATCAATCAATGCATCTATTTAAACCATGAAATCTGTTGAAGGATCAGGTATTGCTTAGATAGGAGCACTAGTGAGATGTTATGTGAGGGTCAAGAAGGTCCTCTTACACTGCTAAGTCCACTCAAACATTTTCCATTTCCATTGAAGGGAATTGATAGGGTGTGCAATCCTAGAGAAACCCTCGATAAAATGATAGTAGTAACAAGCTAACCCCATAAAAATCTTGACTTATATCATTGTAATAGGTGTTGGCCAATCCATTATGTCCCTAATCTTCAATGGATCTACTAAGATACATTCAAAAAATATAACATGACCAAGATAGTGAACCTTTGAATGAAAGAAGGAACACTTCAAAAAGTTGTCGTATAACTAATGCTCCCTCAAGCACTGTAAAACTTGCCATAAGTGCTCCTCGTGCTCCTCCTCGGTACATGAATATATCAAAATGTCATCAAAAAATACAATCACAAAATGATCCAAAAAGGTGTGGAATAACCCATTCATGAGACTCGTGAACACTATGGGGGCATTTGTCAAATTGAATGGTACCACCATAAATTTGTAGTAACCATATCTAGTACAGAAGGGAGTATTATGTATGTCTACCTTAGCAATACTCAACTGGCAGTAACCTAAATTAAGATATATCTTTCAAGGCACCCTAGTACCCTGCAACTGGTCAAACAAATCATTGATCCTCGAAAGAGGGTAACAATTCTTGATCGCCACCTTATTTAGTTGTCTATAATCTATGCATATTTGAAGGAATCTGTCCTTAACAAAGATGATATGAATGCCCCAAGGTGAGACACTAGGATGAATATGACCCTTCTCTAACAAGTCCTCCAACTGAAGCTTTAGATCACTAAGCTCATGAGTGGCCATCCTGTAAGGTGTCGTTGAAATCAGCTCTGCTCCTAGTACCAGATCAATATGGATATCAATCTCTCATTGAGGTGGAGTCCTTGCAAGCTCTAGAGGAAGCACATCTAAAAACTCTCTAAGGATGGGGTAGTCATCTAGTGATGCCTTTTTCTCCTCCTCATCCCTATCATTAATAGTGATGGAAAATAATTGACATCCCTTTTGCAAGCATCGCTTCAACTACATATCTAAAATCCTGTGAAGGCAAATAGGTCTTTGAATCCCTATAATCACTATTGGTGCACCTTGATCATCTACACAATCGACCACCTTTCGATGAGAATCCTAGCCTGATGTGCATTGAGCCAATCCATACCTAATACCACTATGTAAGAGCCTAATGGAGTGACACAAAGATCCACTGAAGTAGATAAGTCTCCAAGCTATAACAAGCTGCCTCTCACTACATAATCAACCAATACCTTAGCCCCTAAGGCTAACTCAACCTCCCACCTATCATCTTTCCTAGATGCCACTAGCCAGCTATGCTCCACTATAGATGGGGAAATGAAAGAATCAGATGCCCCATAATCAAATAAAATAGAAACATGAACATCACCAATCATACCAAGGGCCTCAATAATTGTGGCCTAATGATCAACTTGGTGGTTCTCGACCGCTGCAAAGAATCAATGGTATTTAGCCACATCACCCACGTTGGCTTTGACCCTGCCAAACACTATCCTCTAGATATAAAACCTTGGGGGCACTCTCTAGCCATGTGTCCCACTATTCCACAAACGTAACATGGTCCTCGAGTTTGAACTTGTATTGATTGAATTGTGTTACCTTGTTGAGCTCTAGCCCCTACTAAACCCACTAAATCATCCTCTAAAAAATTGTTATGAACATGTGGGTGTAGCACCTTGTGTTTGAGGATGTTGATCACATCGTGATCCCTGTGTCTTCCATCCCTTGTAGGTACCACCCCAGAAAGCCTCTTGAGGCTCAAGCCTCTGACTCTGTTGTTGTTGTGGTGGTGTTCTAGGTAGTAGTGATGAAGGTCTAGAACCTCCCCAAGGAGAGAATGGTGGTCTACGAAATCCCTATGACTGAGTAGCCTGATTGCGGTTTTTGAAACCACTCTCATGCCTCTTTGGGACTTGCCCTATATTTTTGTGAACCATGATTCCCAACCTACAAAAACACAAGAAACAATCAATATGTTAGATCAAATGCATGGTTAGAAACATGATTCCTCAATATATTCATTTGAAAGTAAAGGAAGAGGAATTAAGTTAAGAACACAACAAATTTGAAGCAAGAATATCAAATCCTATTCTAAAACCATGAAAACTCTTAATCTCTTGAGGGAGTTGGTGCCAATTTGATGTGAAAATTGGCCCTTTCCCAACTCCAATGGTGTGATGAAGATGCTTGATGAAGGATTGATGCTTGTAGTGATGACTTTAATGAAGCTCCATGTTGAAAATATGAAAAAAACCTAACTATGCTTTGAGAAAATGGATGAAAGTTGCTATGGATTTAAGTATAATAACTTTGCATGAATTGTGGATGATGAAATGAGGAGATTAGCCTCTTATTTATAGAATGAGAAGATGGATGAATTTCCAAAATAGAGAAATGTGGGACTAAGAATTAGCCAATGGCCAAGTGCCACTTGTCAACTTATGAGTGGATGGAGGATGTGCAAGTTTTGAAGAATGTGTCAATAAATGCATATATTTGAATTTTGAATTTGTTGAAATGACATGCAAGAGGGAAAGAAGGTACATTGAATGCCACTTGGCTCAAGGCAAAAGGAATTTGTAAGAGGAGTAAATGCCTTGATGGAAGGACAAAGTCCACTTGGATTTTGAATTCAAATTGAGAGAATATTCCTTAAAAGATGCCTTGTTGAGGAAAATAGAGATTTTATAAATCAAATAACTCTATTTTCATGTGCAAGTGGTAAAAGATGGAAGATGGGACATGAGAAGAGATTAAATTAATCAAGGTTAATTAATTTAATGAAGGGATTAAATAATGTGACCTATATGACTTAAATTTGTGGGTTTATTTAAATCAAATATGAGAAGAATGTGATAAAGGATTAATTAAATAAGGACTTTTGATTTATTTAATTAAAAGAGATGATGTTAGATTAAACTAAATAAGGTTTTAATTTATTTAATTTAATAAATAGACTTTAGAGATTTAATCAAATAAAATTAATTATTTAATTAAATAGGATAATTAGATCAAAATGATTAATTTAATTATCAAGAAAGGATGACTTAATTAGATAACCGATTTATTTAATTAAGAGAGGAATATTGATAAATTTAATCAGATAAAGGTATTTGATTAAATGGTTAGACCGAAGGATGATTCCAGATGAAACAATGTTAGTGGTCAGGATCAGATGTCCAATGTCAATCAGTACATTTTATGTGTCTACATTTTGCCCCTCTTTGAAGCAATGCACTCGTTGCATTGGTTCAAAGAATAAACAGTCTTGATCGAAGCCAAAAAAGTTTTGTTTTCAAAATCTTGCCCCACTACTGCCCGGCAAGAGAAAACATGCCAATATATTGCCCCCTCGAGAGATTGGACGAAAATTTTGATTTTTGGGTGATCTCGCAAAAAAAGAGGACAAGGTGTCTAACAGGTCCAAAAAGGCTCCAGGAGGCCAAAAAAGTGTCTAAACGCAATAAAACAATGTAAAACGAGCCTCAACTAGACAAAAACAGGTTCAAAAGTCCAAAACCCTAGTAGGATAGCCAAACAGAGTGAAAAAACCCTAATTTTCAGGATTAAAAGGCCCCGAGGGGTCACTTTCAATTCATTTTCACACATCTCTTTAGCAATTCTAAGATTTGAACTCTGACATTCTGACGAGATGGTGCAATGAAAACTCCCGATGCACATTTTCGACTGAGTCTGGACATACCAACTACCACCCGACATTGGGACACTGGTAAGTGATCCTTAAGCTTCGTTTTTCATTTTTCACGTTCATTTATTGCTTTTAAACTTAGCTCTTCTACAACAACGCTATATAGCACCGCTCGGTGTTAGATTGCACTGCTTTGGTGGAGTTTGGACTTTGAAAAAAAAAACAAAATTCGACACTCATGCCCTCACCAGCGGGGTCTTTTTAAAGTGTGACGCGACAGTGCTCTATTAAACAGGAATCTTCCCAAACTGCGCCGCTCGATAGAAAAGTACACCGTGGTGGTGCTCTTTCAGAGTTTAGTGGTCCAGTGTTGCATTTTGGACTTTTCAAACTATGACGCCTTCACAAATAGCGACGCTGGGATGGTTTCTTGGACGCTTGAGATGAAATTTTCAAAAAATTTAACATGGTGACCTTTCCTGATGCAAGATGCGGTGAGGGAGCTCTACTCCCGGGAGCACAGATCGCGAGAGATCTTCGTTTATCTACAAGACCTTAGTGATAGAGATCAGGATTGGCTGCAGGACATGGGATTGTGGTTTATTGCATATGCAACGCCTGTGAAGACCCACCTTGGGATGATGTCAATGCTTGCCGAGAGATGGCACAGTGAGACCTCGTCATTCCACCTTCCTACTGGCGAGGCCACTGTCACCCTGGAGGACATGTGGCGGATCCTCAGATTGTCGATTCACGGGCAGCGTGTTATTTATGACATGGATACCGGATGGGATGCCTTCACACAGTCCTTGCTACAGAGGACATTATCTACTGCGAGGGTCAGATTGAGCTTGAGCACCATAGGGCTTTGGCTTCTCCCTTCCACTTGGTGGTTGTGGCTATTATTTCAGGTCTCGTTGCCCCAGATCGATGAGGTTAATACTTTAGTCCTGGTTGGGGACTCTGCTGGGAGCGCATGATGATGTGCGATAGGCCAGTTCATTTTGCTTGGGGGCCTGTTCTTCTTGCTTCACTCTATAGGGATCTACACAAGTACATCTACCTTGACGGTAGAGCACTCGGGACCGGTGTTACAATCCTCCACATGTGGGTGTGGGAGCACATTGTTGTTCTTCGGCCTCAAGTCATTGCAGTACCGATGGGGCCCGATGATCCCCTAGCATGGCGTTATAGAGGTGGTGTGTCCTTTACACACACAAGTGAGCACGAGATTCTTCATTGGAGGAGGGTCCTAGATGAGATGCAGTTTTTCACATGGCACCCATACCTTGGTCGCCCTTGATGGGTTGATGATGCCCAATAGATCTTCTTTTCCCGTCAAGACTAGTTTATGCAGGGACGGGAGCATACCATGGTGGGGAGATACCTACCAGGGCAAGTCCAATGTCAGTTTGGTGAGGCACAGGATCAACCAGACAATGCCTATTTGGCCATATTTTCCCATAATGTATCACAAATCTCATGGGGGCGATACATTCTCACCTCAGAGACCTTGGACAGCTTCCGACAGTTGGTGGCTTAGTCGTGGGTTTACGATCAAGGACCTATGGATCCAAGGGTTACTCAGGCTTACAAAGATTGGTTTCGGCCACCCCTATGATTGACCATTCCAGGAGCACCCACTGCTTAGCAGAGGATGAGGGTCAAAGGGGGAGGACAAGACGAAGAGATGGTGTGCGGTAGGATCAGCTAGTCAAAGCTCTAGTACAGCTGGCTCATGATGATGTTTAGATGTAGGACTGGGAGTAGGCACTAGCCAGGTAGCAGAATTAGGTAGATGCACTGCCATGAGCCGAGGATGAGGGTTAGCCTCATGTGCAGCCTGCACGAGCACAACCAATAGGGAAGCTAGATCCTAGAGACACACTAATTTCATAGTTACAAGGTCAAGTTCAAACCTTGACAGTGGAGAGGGATCAAGCCAGGGATGAGAGAGACCAAGCTAGGGCTGAGAGAGATCAAGTTGTTTTGTAGAGGTAGACCATAGAGCTACAGGCGGTTGCAAAGATGGGCCGGAGACAGTAGTTGAAGAGTATGGCAGCCTCCTCCTCTCAGAGTATAGTGTCCCTTCGATCTTACAGGGAGGTCATCCGAGAGGCGGACTATTACTGTATGCACTATCATCAGGTCGTACCCAGAGCATAGTGGGCCCCAGATTACTCGCAACGGACCAGCCACAGACCAATAGAGGGTCATGGTGACAGGGGCGAGGGCAGCAGACAGAACGGGTAGACCTCACTTTGATCGAGATGATATTTTTCATGCCATATGGGCTCATTTTTTATACCCTAATGGGCCTTTTTGTACTTATTGACACATATGTATAGTGATCCAATTATTTTGTACTATGACAATTACCCAATGATGATATATATATGAGATGATGATTTTGATATGATGTGATTTGTATCATTTATTTATGCATTTATGGATGGTTCTATTTCTATATGCTATGCAATGGTGTTATGGTGTGATGCAATGTGTATATGGATGTATTTCTTTCTGATGATGTATGAATTATGAATAGATCTTATATTATGCTATTTATTCATGATATGTTGATGGATTTGTATGATATGTGATGTGAATGGATGATTATTTGTGTTTATAATCTGTATGATGATCTATGTATGTTGATGCAAATGATATGATATGTGATATGAAATGTAATATGCAAAATGATATGGAGATGATCTATGGTGTATACACGAAATGATATGTGAATCATACTTATAAGATGATTATGGATTTATGCTTTGCATGTAATGGATTTTTATGTTCCTATTATGCTTATATTGATATGGAATGATTTATGCAAAATGATTGCGATGTGGTTATTTATGAGATGTTTTATATGATATGGATGACTAATGGACGATATAATGCAGTGTAAATGCAATGGTCATGCTTTATAGGATATGTATTGATGATGCAAATGAGAAGGTTTTAAGATGCTTAGAATAACAAATATATTATCTTAAACATGTTAAATGATAATGTAATGTATGTGATGCATTTAATGTGATGTGAAATGGTGATGCTTTATGTTATGAAAAATGAATGTAATGTGGGAGATGACTTTATGATGTTTATGTGATGTGAATATGTATGCTTATAATGTGATGGATTATCTATAATGTTCTTGTACCTATTATGTTTGATTATGCAGTAGATGGTAATGTGAAATGATTATGAAATGTTTATGCAAATGAATGTTATGCAATGGTTTATGTGATGAATGCAATGTGATGGAAAAAGTGGATGCAATGTAATGAGAAAGGGATGTGCTTTTTTATGGAAAATGCTTATAATAACATGTTTATATGGTGATGAAAATGCAATGCATATGTTTCCTATACGATATGATTGTGCAATATGCTAATGATTTGTGGATGCAGGATCGATGAAGATGATGATAATCAACTGTCATAGTACTTTTTTAGCGTGATGAGCAAGAAGGGATGAAAGAGAAGAAGTCATTTCAACAAGACGTCAGATGATGAACATGCAACTGATGATGACTACTTGTCGAGGAGTTGGGATTTTCAAAGGGCCAATTTTCTTATGTTTGATAACACGTGTGGTACGATGCATCAAGGTATAGAGAACCGGGATGGCATTGTACCTAGTGTGATGGACTTTGACTTGAAAAATAGATAGGAGTATTCTCGTTCATACCTGACATATGGAATCCTTGCTAGGATGCTCTTTAGAAGTTTTAAACATCTTGGACCAAAACACGGAAAGGTATAACCTATCAATGCAATAGTCAACAAGTTGTCCAAAACACCTCCATACATATCTAACAAAGCAAGTATTCGCCAAGGTTATATTACAAGAGTGTCCAACAAGCACAATAGACAAAAGATAATGATCGTTGCCCCATTCCTATTTCTCTAAATCCTCTGTTCAGATATCATCGAGAGGTCCTTGGAATGAGCGCAATAAGATAAGTCAAAAGAGAAAGATAAAGTAAACAAACAAGCTGATACTCTTCAATATCACTAACCAAAAAAAAATTTGTTTTTAAGGATAAGAACCAAAACTATTGCCAAAAGATAATGCCCATTGTAGGAAGGATACATCCTAGGACATGTTAGTGGATGGCAGCACGTCATTTTGTTTATCCAAAGTGTTCTCTCTAATAAATAATTCCCATTACAGGAAGGATACATCCTAGGACATGATGTTATCAAATGATTGAAATGGGGCTGATTAGATGATAGGTTATCGATACATAGAGTTGACCAACTTATTTACGTACTGACTTAAACTTGAGACTTGACGTTTTGAGTTTTCACTTTTTACCAGCTAGACTTGTTTCTAATTGTTTCATCAAAGGTTGAGGATGATGATCATTTATTATGAGTGATGTTATTGCGGGTGAAAGCAAGATGGGATAGATGCATTTTTTCAAATATTTGGATGTTTTTGATGTTTTGCAATGTTTTGAGGTTGTTTTTGGTATTTTTGAGATTTTGCAAATGTTTTGATTTTCGATTTTCCAATGTTATGGGGTTTTCTGAGATTTTGACCAAGAGATTAACCTAAGGACCTATCCTAGGGGCCTCGAGAGTTGATCAACAAATTAGTCTTGCCTACATTATACACGCAAAGATCACATAGTTTGACTGATGACTTGACTGATTTACAGATGACAATATACATGATGAAATGTTAGTTTATTATGACAGACTACTAAAGGACTGACCTAAGTGTCTCGGGGGATGATCAAAGATCAACCTTGCCTATGTTCAAGGCTCAGACACTTGTAGTTTGACAAGAAGACTTTTTTTTTGACTTTTTGACTGAATTTTTGACCTGTTTTTGGATTTTGATATGTTTTGAATGTTTTTGGATTTTGGTGATTTTTTGATGTTTTTGGATTTTTGATTTTAGGACTTCAAGAATATACACGAATTTGATCCGATCAGAACATGCCCCCAACATGATGTAATAGACTACTTCGATAAAGGCAGGACAAACTGACCTTGAGGGTGGGATGAGTAGTACTAGAAGGGATCATGATATAAGCAATAGACCAAGCTATGGTGTAGATGTGGATGGATGAGTGATGGATGAAGATTTGAATGTGATGGATGATGGAAACGTAATGGATGGATGATACAGAACAAGCCGTGAAGATCTTGGTGGATGGAAAGTGCTTATTTACACAAGGTGCCTATTTTCAAGGTTTTCACCAAGGTACTCATCCAAAGTGCCACGGAAGTGGTTTTCACTAGAGGATGATTTTTCTCTTTACTTTTTTTAATCCTTTTTCTAATTTTTTTGGATTTTTTGCTTCTTTTTATTTTTATTTTTTTGTTGTCAACAAGATGCTTGTTTGCCAGGGTTTCACCAAAGTAACCTTTTTTAAGGACATTTTCTGATTTTTTAAAAAAAATTTGGTTCTAGACCTTGAAAGAATAGGCATAAAACTTTTTGAGATGAGAGCTATTCATGGGCTCTTGCAGAGGTTCCCCTTCGGGTGTTGATAACTAATATTCCCTTGACTTATAGCTTGTTGTGATAACACATGGTCCCAATCAGTTGGGTTCAAATTTTCCTTTATTGTTTGGATTTGGGACATTCTTCTGATTCTCCTTTAGTACCAGTTCTCTGACTTGGAATGTCCTGCTTCTAATTTTCTTGTTATAGATCCTCTTGAGTATTTTTTGATAGCCTTGAAAATGATTTAAAGCATCTATACACCACTCATCCAGTAGCTCCAACTCATTCAATCTTGATACTCGGTACTCCTCATCCGTGATGAGGTTTTGTAGTTATATTCTTAGTGACAAGAGCTCGATCTCAATAGGGAGTACTGCTTCTAATCCGTAGACCAGGGAGAAATGAGTGGAACTAGTGGGTGTGCAGATGTTGGTTTGGTAGGCCCAGAGGGCAGGATTGAGCTGCAGATGCCAGTCATGACCTACATCATTGACTATTTTCTTGAGGATTTTTAAAATGTTTTTTTTGTGGCTTTTGCTTGGCCATTGCCTTGGGGATAGTATGGGGTAGAGAAGCGATGTTAGATTTTGAATTTTTCACATAAGTTGCGGACATCCTGATTTTTGAATAGTGTCCCATTATCTGAGATAATGGCTTGTGGGACACCATAGCGGAAAATGAGATAGTTCAGGATGAACTTTGATATCTGCTTCCTAGTTATATAGGTCATGGGTATGGCTTCCACCCACTTGGTAAAGTACTCGGTGGTTGTTATGATCAACATGTGGCCATTAGATGAAGTGGGAGTGATTTTTCCAATGAGATCAAGTCCCCAGTACGAAAAGGGCCATGGTGTGATGATGGGATGAGGTTCTTGAGTTGGAGCATGGATGAGGTCCCCATGCTATTGACATTGTAGACACCTTTTGACATGTTCATGTGCCTCTCTTTTCATTGTAGGCCAATAATACCCCATCCTCAGTAGTTTCTTGGCTAGGGTCATTCCACTCGAGTGTGAACCACAAATGTCATTATGTACTTTAGATAAAGCGGTCAATTCCTCCTCAACGTTTAAACAGCGTAATAAGGTTCCCTATATGCTTCTACAATATAAGGTGTTTCCTAGGATGAAAAATTGAGATGCATTTTTTACAAAGGTTCATTTTAAGGTTGAAGGTAAATCGGTAGGTATGACCCCTATTCGTAGGTAGGTATAGATGTCATGGTACCAAGGATCACTGGGACCAATGATTTCACACACAAATTTTGATTTTGGTACCTCGAATGCAGACATGAGAAGCTACTCTACCAAGAATTCATGTTTTAGAATGGTAAGAGGAATGTCCAGTAGAGATCCAATCATTGCCATGGTGTCTACTGCTCTGTTGTTGGCTCTGGGTATCTACTCAAATGTGATTTCGATAAAGGATTCCTTGAGAATCTCCACTAGTTTCTTGTATGGAGTGAGCTTATTATCCTTAGTCTGGTATTCACCGTTCACTTGGTTTATTATCAGTTGGGAGTCTCCATATACTCTAAGGGCCATGATGTGCCATTGCACTGCTATTCTGAGACCTATGGTTAAAGCCTCATATTTTTCTATGTTGTTGGTGTAGGGAAACACCAATTTATAGGACCTTGGTATGCAGTCCCCTTGTGGGGTGATAAAGAAGACACCGACTCTTGATCCATGTTGTGTGTATGAGCCATCAAAGTAAAGTTTCCAGTGGTCAGCTATGTTGATGTTGAAGATAGATTCATCTGGAAACTCTGAGATGAGAGGATTCTCTAAATAGATTGGTGCTTCTGCAAGTTGATCTACGATGACTTGGCCTTTAATTTCTTTTCACTCCACATATTCAATGTCATACTCTAATAGTATCATAACCCATTTAGTCATTCTTCCAGTGAGCATTGCCTTTGATAGTAAGTACTTGAGGGGATCAATTTTGGCAATGAGTTTTATTTTGTGTGCCAACATGTAATGTCTGAATTTCTGTGAAGAAAACACTACTGCTAAACATGCTTTATCAAAATGTGAACCATGATTCCCAACCTACAAAAACTCAAGAAACAATCAATATGTTAGATCAAATGCATGGTTAGAAACATGATTCCTCAAGAAATTCATTTGAAAGTAAAGGAAGAGGAATGAAGTTAAGAACACAACAAATTTGAAGCAAGAATATCAAATCCTATTCTAAAACCATGTAAACTCTTAATCTCTTGAAGGAGTTGGTGCAAAGTTGATGTGAAAATTGGACCTTTCCCAACTCCAATAGTGTGATGAAGATGCTTGATGAAGGATTGATGCTTGTAGTGAAGACTTCAATGGAGCTCCATGTTAAAAATCTGCAAAAAACCTAACTATGCTTTGAGAAAATGGATAAAAGTTGCTATGGATTTAAGTATAATAACTTTGCATGAATTGTGGATGATGAAATGAGGAGATTAGCCTCTTATTTATAGAATGAGAAGATGGATGAATGTCCAAAATAGAGAAATGTGGGACTAAGAATTAGCCAATGGCCAAGTGCCACTTGTCAACTTATGAGTGGATGGAGGATGTGCAAGTTTTGAAGAATGTGTCAATAAATGCATATATTTGAATTTTGAATTTGTTGAAATGACATGCAAGAGGGAAAGAAGGTGCATTGAATGCCACTTGGCTCAAGGCAAAAGGAATTTGTAAGAGGAGTAAATGCCTTGTTGGAAGGACAAAGTCCACTTGGATTTTGAATTCAAATTGAGAGAATATTCCTTAAAAGATGCTTTGTTGAGGAAAATAGAGATTTAATAAATCAAATAACTCTATTTTCATGTGCAAGTGGTAAAAGATGGAGGATGGGACATGAGAAGAGATTAAATTAATCAAGGTTAATTAATTTAATGAAGGGATTAAATGATGTGACCTATTTGACTTAAATTTGTGGGTTTATTTAAATCAAATATGAGAAGAATGTGATAAAGGATTAATTAAATAAGGACTTTTGATTTATTTAATTAAAAGAGATGATGTTAGATTAAACTAAATAAGGTTTTAATTTATTTAATTTAATAAATAGACTTTAGAGATTTAATCAAATAAAATTAATTATTTAATTAAATAGGATAATTAGATCATAATGATTAATTTAATTATCGAGAAAGGGTGACTTAATTACATAACTGATTTATTTAATTAAGAGAGGAATATTGATGAATTTAATCAAATAAAGGTATTTGATTAAATGGTTAGACCAAAGGATGATTCTGGATGAAACGATGTTAGTGGTCAGGATCAGATGTCCAATGTCAATTGGTACATTTTACATTTTTACAATTTCCTCTACAATAAAGGATTTTCCCATAGCAATCCGAAGGTCCTCCAGGTCAACCATATAGGAAAAACCTGAAATGCCCACATTCATGCCTCTTATGAAATGATTGATGATGGGTTTCTCATCTTGGATATAGTAAACATACTAAGTAACTCAAGAAATTTTCTCTCATACCTAGCCATAGTCATTTTAGGTTGATGATCATGAAATTCATCTATATGACATTTCCTAAAGTGCTTTGATATATACTAAGCTCTGAACCTCTCAAGAAAAGTATCCCAAGTAAGAGTGTCAAGGGAGAGGTGATGCTTGCATTCCTCTTGATGCCACCACATGGATGCATTAACTCTAAGAAAATTCACCATAAATTGTGCCTTTAGGTTGCTTGTATAAGTGTGTATCCCAAAGCACCTCTCACGATGAATAAGCCATGCCTCAGCCTCTACACAGTCTATGGATCCTAAAAAATTAAGTGGCAACAATTGAAGGAAAACATGAATCTCCCCTCACATCTTTGGGTGACCTCATATCATTTGTTATCTTCAACGGTGGAAACTTTGGTGGTACCTCCAAATGCACTAGTGTTGACTCTCTCTCTCTCTCTCCTCACAGTGCTCTACATGACTACAAGGGGGAGTCCTACTACACTCTCGATATTTAGCTCTGCATGCTTGGGAAGAGTGATGTGATTGCTCTCACTGAGTTTCCTCTACTACTGATGGTAGTTTGGCATGGATAAATCTATTCAAATTCTCATGAGCATGGAGGATTTGGGAGTTAACAATCAATGGAGGATCTGGTTGACCTGCCTTGGAAACATGGGTCCCTGTTAGTGATGAATCTACCTGTTCCCTTCCTATGTCATGTCCACGTCCATGACAATTACCACATCCTTGTACACTCCTCATCTTATCCATCTTGCAAAATTTCATGAATGTATAAATACTCATAACATAGCTACATACCCAAAGTTCCCATTGTTGGAACCTTGTCTCTGATGCCAAATGTCATGCCCAAAATTTTACACGTTGGACAACACAACCATTTTAAAAATAAAATAAAATGTACACCACTATTAATTACTAACCATGACTAAACATGGTATGCAAACCAGAGGCATACAATGAGTTACTTATACCACATCACCATGGATACGTCGCTCGAGAGCAGGATGAGGGAAGCGAGGGCAATTGGATTTACAGAGTTCATCATACACACCCCAAGGGTAAAGGTTAATCCTAATAGTTTAGGTCTTTCAGGTAGAACTATTATTTAAATTTTGTTTGAATGTTGACGATATAAGTTTGTATACTGAATCACATATCCAAAAGACATAGTAACATTATCTACTAATGTTAACTTGACAAGGATAAAACTAATATTTAACTAAAACTGTATAACATCTTTCTTGTTAATATTGCCTAAATATGACAATGGTAGGATTATTAGTCACAACTCAAACATTACCCCAAGGGTATTATTGTTAGGCCAATAACCCCAACAATCATCATCAACATTTTTGTTATAGTGTGTTTGGTAGCTAGTCTTCTAGGGAAGAAAGTAATGTTGTTTATTTGTTTCTAATTAACTTTTATCAAATCACCTTTTTATTCAAGAATAAGGTTACTTGAGTCTTGAATGACATTATCACCAAGACTTTTCTCAACCTCAATAATAGTTTGACTTTAAATCTCTAGTTTCTTTACCAATATTATTTCTTCTATTTACCCTAACAACATAATATAATTTTAAATCTCAATTTAACATTAGTAAAGTTGTCATTATTTAACAAAAATAATAAAAATAATGTTTACCCTCTTATTTACAGTAATAATATTTTTACTTGTTAACCATAATCACATATAAATATTAATATAAATTTTACCCTAATGATCAACAAGGATATTATTAAACTTATTGTCACCAATGATTTTAATAAAATAATTTTCTTGTAAGATTAAGATTTAACTTCTACAATTTTACCAATATAGGCTTATTCACATATGTAAAACTCCACCTTAAATAATGAGTGTATAAAATCGTTAAATTATTAATAATATAATTAATACTAATATATACACTATAGTAGTATTTGGCTTCATCCCAAACTTTCTTTATATCATCTATTATTATTGTATTCAAGTAAAATGTGGAGTTGTCCCCATAAGAAATGTTTTTTATTAGGAAAATAGGTTTTGAAAGGGCCCTGAAACCCTATACAAAAGGAGCAAGCTCCTAATTAAAGAAAAGCATTGAAACCCAGTAGCCCCCAAGAAAAAAATCAACCATCAACTAAACCAGTAGTAGACAATCAATAAGCACAAAATAAAAAACATAGGCAAAAAAGAGAGACAACTACTACTACAAATTCTTACAAGGATTCTCACTACCTAGACATCACTGGGAATAACTTTGTCATGCATCTTAAAAACATCGTTAAGCTCTTTGACA
Organism: Sequoia sempervirens; assembly: GCA_007258455.2. Lineage (NCBI taxonomy): Eukaryota > Viridiplantae > Streptophyta > Pinopsida > Cupressales > Cupressaceae > Sequoia > Sequoia sempervirens. Next base: position 39,142 of record VDFB02003820.1, on the reverse strand, counting down.
TAAACCATTCCACCTTTCTTCATTTTACTCCTGGTCTGAATGCAAGGACCCTCCTCCTTACTAGTCTTGACATTATCCAATAAGGCCACATCCTTCAGGACCATCATCTCCTTCCCATCGACCAATGGCTTACCAGTCCATTGTCTAGATTTTTCATTTAGCACTATCAATCCCTCTGCACTATTCTACATCAACACACAAATCACAATAACTAGGGTAGAAACATCTTCAAGAATCTCCAAAACTTCAATAGCTACCAATTTGGATTCATGATCAACTTTTAACTTTTCAACATCAACCAAAAATCTATTGATGATACCATCATAAATTTGACCTTTTTTACAACTGAAGATTCCAAATTGTTACTATCAATAAGAGATACATTAAATTGGCCACATAATCAATCTTCATAAGAAGTTGCTTCACTTCATTTAGAAGCCACTTAAGCAGCAAGAAAATATTACCATTCCCCTCTCTTGCTAAGCGAACAACATCATTACCATCCATCAACTAGAGAGCTTCATAAACAACATGAAACTTACCATTTGGGGTGACCATATTCTCTTTACCAACATCCAAAGACTCGGCTTCCAGATCAATCACCTTATCAGGACTGATATCTTTGTTGTCTTTCCTTTGCACCAACTCCTCAGGAATGTGCTCCAGGCCTCCCAATGGCTCTTCCACAGCCTTGCCAACCTTTTCCTTCCCTTTACCCAAAGAAGGGGCACCATTTTCCATAGAATTATTCCCCACCTTCCTCATTCCACCATCCCCTAGCTAAATTCTTCTTTTAACACCAATTGGAGGAGGAGAGTCTGCCTTTTTCACTTTCACTTTTTTTTCCAAGAGCCTTTACCTTCCCCTTCCCACTCCAAATCAGTACTTTTAACACCAATCAGAGGAGGAGACCCTGCCTTCTTCACACTGGCTTTTTTATTTTTAGAAGAGCCTTTACCTTCCCCTTCCCAATACAAATCAGTATAAGAGCCCTTCAACCAAGAAGAGGATTCCTCTTTCTTGGAGAATTTAGCAAGATCATCTTGGGGGTCCTCAAAGGAGTTAGACCCAATATCCTCCCTTTCATCACTATCTGAACATCCCCTGTTTCAAGATCAGAGAGGGTATCCTTGATCTTATGCTCTTTATGTAATTTAGGAGTCTCAGTTATGTAATTAGCCTTGATATGCTCAACTATTAGGAGCATTAACCCCTCATGCAAATAGGGGTTGATCAAATTCTTGTGGTAGTCCAAAATACCATTGTCTAGAGATAGTAGCAGATAATAGGGAAATGAAACAACCCTATTATGTCCAAAATGAATTAGGAGCATAAAATGGTATCCATAAATCATAGAAAACCTACCATCCAATGTAAAGAACCTCATCACGGCCATATCCACCAGCCTCCAAATGGGGTTCTATAATAATTTTTCATAACCTCTGCCTCCCATCTTCTTAAGCTTCAACCTCTTGTTTCCTTTCAAGAAATTTGCAACAATAGATTTTGTGGCCAACCATTCCCTATAGAACTTTATACCTTTTGTGGAAAGAACAGACACCTCCACGATCAAATCCTTAGTGTTGTGTGTTCTCACAACACGCCCCAAGACTATAAGACTTGGGGACCCAAGTGAAAATAATAATTCTTATAGAAAAAGCTAGCAAGTTGAAAAGATCATCGGAAGTGAAAAGTAAAGAGAAATTTTTAATCAAAGAGTACTTCGTAATGTAAGTGTTTCGGGTACTGGATATCAGGAACCATAAATGTTTGAAAGGTAAAAGGTGGTGCAAATATTGAGTAGAATGTTCTGGTCTAACATTTGGAGTTTGGTAAAAGGGAAGTTCTGGTAAAACCAAAGTCTAGGGAAAGTTCATGGGTAAAGTTGAATACTGGGTACTGGGTACCGGGGAACAATGTGAAATGATTTTTTTTTTAATCTTAAGGTTATCTAATGATTCTGATAGTCCAGTAATCCGGTATATGTAGAAGATAATTATGCAAGTATTTATGATATGCTACAAAGCACGTTATTCATGAGATTTATGTACTAACATTTGAATAATGGTTTTATTTACATGAGATGTTTATAAATGTTTTTCTTTAAAAAGGGATTTAATATGTGGAATTTGTGATTGCAGGAGATACAGATGGCAATGCAAAATTTAGGTATGGACGGTCAAGAAAACTTGAATCATAGATAGCATTATATCGAAGTTGGGTTGCTTATTCTAGGAGGTTATAAGGTAGAGGGCTTTGAATCCACCAGAACACTAGAGACCTTGCTATTGTACTTACGGTGGAGACAAATTCCAATCTTTGAGAGAGCCCATTCCTGAGAGTAGAAAACCAAGAATAAAACAAAGTGTAAGGGAAAAAATTCCACTTGATCATTCCAAATGCATGGGAAGTTCCTACACACTATCCCGATTTGAAGTATCATCCTAGCAATGATTAAATATTAAAACCCAAAGAGCTTCAATGTGCAATTGGAGTTGACCTTCGTTGACTTCGATTGTAATTCTCTTATCAATCACTACACTCCACGTGCCTTGATTTCATTGGTCCCTTGGATTTCCTCTCATGTATATGTCTTATCCCATTTGTGCCTTGTGTTCTATAAAAGGCCAGAGGATCTTTTTTTTTAAATTAAGTCCAAAATTTGTGGATGTCGAAAGAGCCAAAACTTCTTTAAGTTTTGTTCTTTTTTCCTATTTTTTGAATCATTTCGGTGTAAAACTTTGTATGCACGTAGACATTGATTAATATCAAATCCAATTAGATAGCTACCTATCTCATGAATCTTTTGTAGTTGGTTTTGTTAGTTCATCCAAACAAGACTGTGTGTTGCATCGTTTAAGGGTGCATGCAGAACCTACTCGGTGTCCAAACTAAAACTCCTCTTTAAAAGCTCACACCATTTTATATGTAGTTGTGAAGCAATCTGGTGAAGTATAAAGTGGTTTGCTCTATTTTAGTTAATTCTTTAAGGCATGCATGGAGAATAACCGAGAGAAAATTTTAATTTTCAATATTTTTATGCTTTATTTTAGAATAGATATTTAAATTCCTTGAAAATGTTCTAAAAAATAAGTAAACGGATGGAAATTTATTGAAAAATCTTTCATTTTCTATGAAATTGTTAAATGCTTAATGCTAAATCTACTTAAGTGATAGCAAAGAAATTGTTGATGTTCATGAAATATTATTTCAAATCTTTCAATTTCATGATATTTGTTCTTAAGTTCCAATTGAAAATTTAGTGTATGATATATATATGATTTCAATCAACCATATCCCCTTTGAGATTAACAGCTATATCACATTATACTCGAGAACGAACCTAGTACAATCAAGACTTGATTACTAGAGACTTGGGATTGAACTAAGTCAATATTTTCCTATTAAAGAAGAATTCCCCTTTAGATTGTCTTTGTTCCATATCTTTGAAGAAGGATAGGCTCTTTGCGGTTTATTCATGAATAATTTATTCACCCTGTTGTTGTGAGTAAAATCATCATCAACACTTATTAATGTTGACTTCTACTTCAAAGATTCATAGAACCCTATTCTTTAAATAATTCACGAACTCTCACGACACTTGGGAATCAAATCCATGGAGTTTCAACATATAAGGCATCACACCTACCCTCTCTAGAATCTGTCAAACTAAGACGCTCACCTTTGTTTCATCACAAGTTATAGGATCGGTTCTACATCTATCACCACCCATTCTAAATTTCCCATAGGAAATAAGAGCTACTTCCCTAGAAAAGAAATCCATTAGAAAAAAAATGGAAACAACAAAGAATAAGGAGATACAAAATACCCACAAAGTGTGTAACCTTGACAGCCTCAATACTGGTTGACATCATAGAACAAAGCCTCTAGTATTTCCCATATCTCTACCATTGAAATCTAGGTGAATAGGGAAACACATATGTCGTTTTGAAATAAATATGCAATTATTTCTAGGAACCCCTCCAGCCATTGTTTGAAACATGTGAATTTTTTTCATCAATTACAATGGTTTAAATTTCCAATGGGTAGGACATTGTTGGAGTCCCAATGCTTAGGAGCAACCACCCCCATATTAGCAAGGAAATTGTTAAATTATTAGCCTCTCTAAAGACATTGGAAAAATAGACATCTTCAAAGGTATCCAAGGTATCTATGGAGTCCTCAATTAAATGTTTTATAGTCCAGGAGGGAGGGCTAGCTCTCTTCAAACTATTAATTACATTCAAGGAGTCCCCTTTGAACTAAAGTCTTTTGATCCCCTTCTATTGTGCTAATTTTAATCCATGGATGTTGAATGTACCCATATATATTTATTAGTTTTTTACTATTATTGATAATAATAAATTTATTGCCGGTATTGGCATGGTGTGATGGTTTAAAGGTGGCATTGTTGTTTGTGCCAGCAAGGTTCAAACCCCATTGGGGTGGTATTGTTGAATGGTTGTAATCCGGTTCATAGCTCTGGTCAAAAGCATTTACCCCTTGAATAAAAATAATAATAACAAATTTATTATCAAGATTATTAAGTCATAATAACCCTATTAATAATAATATCCCATGTTCACATGCTATCAATGTGAGCTAGATCAAAGTTATCAACATGATAAAAATGAAATTTAATATTATTATTTTTATTCTATTACTGATATTAATATAAGCTTGATCGTCTAATATTAAAATATATTTACTATATATTATTAATAAAAGAATAAACTTTTGGTATTAATGCTATTTAATAGATATACTAGTATTGTTTATTATTTATGATAATGATGATCAAGCCAACAATAATGCCATAATAATTATTAACCTCTTTTTTTTTAAATGCACATTTTCCTTAGAATCTCCCACCAAATGATTATTTTGGATACATTACTATTTTAATATTTAAAAAGACCATATATTCATTTATTATAAAATGATAATGTGATGCTAATTTAAATACTTTAATTTTGATGCTACTGAAAACCAAATTAATGCTATTCCAAATAGCTGCCAAGGATGTTGAGTCATTGGATTTGATCGACTGTGTGAGAATGAAGTGTCCTAAAGACCAAACAACAACCTTAACTTTCCTTGGTCAAACTAAAAAAATTAACTTTTATTCAAGCACGGGTGTGAGAGGTAAGGTGACGATGCTCAACACAGGGGCATATGGAATAACCCTCTCCTTCCACTTCTATGTGCGTTCATAGGAATGTCTGATGGTTGGGTGAAAGCAGCACAAAAGGGAGATTGCAGGCATTTAAATTAGTTATACTTCATTTCTCTTTCTTTCTTTTTTATGCATTTGTTAGCAACAATTTTCCTAATTTATTTAGGAAGGGATGAATGGAAAAAGGTTTGTTTATTCATTCATTTCTTGTACACATATATACCTCTCATCGTGCGCCTATTGTGAGCAACACGCATATGAGTAATACGTTTCTAAATGAAATCAAAAAGTGTTATTTTTACCTTACAAAGGAGTCTTTACACTACATTACTTCCAATTATATTGTTGTCTAACATGTGCTACAAAGATAGTTTCATTGAAATAATTTCTTGAGTATCCTACATAAGGAAGATGATAATAAAAAAATATTTGCAGGCACCTTCTCTTGTACAGTAAAATGCAACAAACAATCTATATACAAAAAAATAAAATAAAATGTTGTTTCTTCTTTCAAACCAATAGTATATCACATTTTATCTACTACGACTTACTACTATCTAGAGAAATAAATATGGAGCTTCTTAAGCTTATGAGAACAATAGAATAGTAATAATTGAACATAAATTCTATTTTATATTTCAAACATTCATTGAGAAAAGAAAATATTATTCAACTATTTATTTTAAATAAAATACACAAAAGGGTACTCATACCTATTTCTTCCAAAACTGAAACAAAATCCCCCTATGGGGATCTCCCCTCTCCATCCTCCACATGGGTTGCTCACAACCAAAATTTGGGAGCCAACCCAACACATTAAAATCACATAAAACATTTATGCACAACAACAGAAAATTACACTCAACAACAAGAAAATTCCATACAACAACATCTTGATATAGCACACATTCATTCATAAACAACTTAAAAGGGGAAAAATCCTACCTCAATAACTTTAAATATAATTTTTTTTTTAGATCCAATTCCTTTCGAACTCTTTTTCTAGCTCTTGCAATTCTTACACACTTAGCCAAAACCAAACTAGAAACTTTTTCCAAGATCTCTCATGTTTATTTAAAATTTTGCAAAACTTCATCCTTGGATGATATGATGACAAGTTTCATTGTCTCCAATTCCTCTTCCTCACATAAGAAACCAAGCAACCATAAATTCCTCTTTTGTATTTAAGAGGCATGGAACACACATGGACTCCCATTCCTCCAAAGTCCCTTCTCATTAATGAGATTGGGAGTCTAAATGAGGATGAGGATGGGTCGAGTCCATCCTCTCACCTCAAAGTCATCACCCCTCTTACAATCCATTTAAGAGGGATAAAAAATGAGGTATGGCCAAGGGTATGGCCAAAAATTGATCTCCAACCCTTAGGCTATATACGTAGGGTCTTTGAAAAAGCAATAATTAACCAAAAATAACATATTTTACCCATTTAAAAATGCCTAAAGCATTGAACCTGAATTTCACATTTTGAGATCACATTTAACTTCAAAACAACTCAAAAACACTAAACCCTTAACCCATCACATGAATGTCTCATAGCACATTACAATTTATACAAAACAACATGAGACTCTAGCACCTCCATATGGGTTGAGTCTTGCTTTCCACAGTAAATCACATTGGTCTTTTTGGTTGCCTTTGATTTCCATGGCTATAGAAGGTTAACCTGTGCACAATTTAAACATTAGTCCAACCGCCAAGACAATTTATCAAAACAAACCAATATGATGAAGCGCAATATACGCACATGTTCATCACACATAATATACATATAAGGCATAATCAATGTTCACATTTTCCTTTCTAAAATCCAAATTCTAAGTGGTTAAAATTTAAAACAATATTAATTACATTACTAAAACATTAATTCATGATGTTTATAGTCACTTGCATAATAATTCAAATTAAACAATATCATATATGCATCACATTTCATGGTAATTCAAAAATTCACTTTTGATTAAAACAATATCATATATTATATTTTGAGCACATTGCTTCAAATTTCATAACATTCATGATATATGTTTGATTAACTAGCATACTCATAAAATTATGATTCATAAGATAACTAATCTAATACACACATTAATGATGAATCCCAATGTTCATAATTAACCATCATCATAATGTAGGATAAAATTAAATTATATCCAACCATAGTCATGCAAATAAAAAGAAAGCATGAGGTCCATGTGTCTAACTGACGATGGCCCTCACATCCTCCCCCGTAGGAGTGAACTTCCTTCTAAAATTCATAAAAGTGGTAAGGATATAGAGCCCTCAACCATGACGCATCCTCCTAAATGGCTGAGACCTCATCATAACGGTCCCACTAGACCTTGACCTAGTCCAACTCTTGACCTTGAAGGGCCAATGTTTGATGAGCTAAAATGTAGATGGGCTCCAATGCCAACTGCATATCTGCCTCCACCTACAAAGCACCCCAATCCAAGACGTGAGAATCATCATGAAAATATTTTCATAAAACTAACACATGAAACACATTGTGGATGTATGACAAGCTAGGTGACAAGGCTAGACGATCAACTACTGGACCTATGCACTCCAAAATCTCAAATTTTCCCACAAAATGAGGTGCAACCTTAGAGCCTTTTTCATAATGGATTGGGCTCTTATGTAGAAACACTCTCAAGAACACATGATCACCAACTAAGAAGCTTCGATTTGTCTTCCTAGCATTGGCATACTTCTTATGATGATCCTATGCCTCTTGTAAATATTGCTTGATCAAGACCATTTGTCGCTCCATATCCTATACCATCGTTGGACCAATATCTACTCTACCCTCTATCTAATCCCAACTTAAAGGAGTCCTACAAGGCCTACCATACAATGCCTAATATAGTGGCATAACCAAGGAACTATGATGCCCATTATTATAGGAAAACTTGACCAAGTATAAATAATCCTCCCATCGAGATTGTTGATCCATCACATACATGTATATAAATCCTCTTGTCTTGAAGGATTGCGCCTCTGAGTGCTAAGTGTGAAATTTGGAAATCCTACGCAACATGGGATCAAACTCAGGTTGTGGGTGACCTATAATGAGAATGAACCTCCAATTATGGGTCGGTTCCCCTTTTTTTTCCCTATAAACTAATGGATTTGGTTGGAAAAGGGATAGAAAGATGCTCTGAAAACATAAATAGAATCCTAGGAGGTGATACACCAATGGTCTGCAATGGAAACTAATATAGCTTTTACTTATAACTTTGAATAAAAAGATTACTGGTTATGAGATTCACAGTTCATATTTTTCCTAAAATTAAAAGTATTTCATATGAAGGATCTAACTTTTAGTTCTATTTGAAGGTAAGATGGGTTTACACATCAAACTTCACTTAATATTGATTTAACACAACATATGACCTAATTTAATAAGAAAAACATTCAAATTGCATTTCTTTGATGAAGAAGAAGACAAATGAATCACATGAATCATAGTGAAATCTATAAGAACAACACATCCACAAGGTAATAAGAAAGCTCCAAAAAGGGATCAATAATTGTTTTCTTTATTGATTTCAAAGAAAAAGTTCCCACTACATGAAGATAATTTGTGTTACAATAATCTCTCTCAACTCATAATGAGAAGGAAAATCAAGAACCAACCTCAATAATGAGAAGAGTTTGCAATATATGCTGAAAGGAGGCCTAAAAGGGTCTTCAATTGATTGGAATAGATGCTTTAGTCATCTCCCTTAATCTATGCATGTGAAAAATCTTTCCTCTGTCGTGAAAAATTGAAAACCATGAAAAAGGGTCTTCAAAAGTGGATCAAACTGAATGTTTAGTTGGCCAAACTCACCTTGAATCATGGTCAACCCATGTGGGACTCTAAAACTAATGTAAACTAAGCTTTGTGCCTCAAAATCCTCCTCAAATGATGGCTTGAATCAATGACAAATCCAAAATAGAATCAAATTTACATGAAGTCAAAAAGAACTCCATCTTATGTCTTTTATGATTTTGGGACAAGGATAAAGTGTTTGAATGAATATTAAAGATAATCAATAATTATTACTTTAATGTTTGTTATGGAAAAAAACTATCCCTCTTCATGGCAAATATTAAGGTAATTTATAAACATTACCTCTAATATTTGTTTATACATTTATCTTTGTTTTAACTTGATACAAAGACATATGAGGGAAGTATATTCTATTTATCTCCTTGGACTCTAGATTTTATATTACACAATTGGAAGAAAAAAAATTGAGCATGGTCAAGGTATTAATACTTATGCATTTTTTGTAAAACAAAGTGACAAAAACACTTGGGGCAGCTAAAATTAGTGTTTTTATGGAAAACCTATAAGAATCCCTAAAAGAACTCATGGGCTCATCCATTTTTTCACTTCTCATTTTTCTGCCTTGTGTCCTTATGTTGTTGTGCCTCTAGGGTTTGAAGCTTTTGATGGTTCTGTGGATGGCTGGATCTTTTCTCCCTTCTAGTAAGTTGCTATCTTTTGAATGAAAAAGATGAGTTTCTTCTCATATATGTGAAAGAGAATTGTAGATGTTTTAGTTTGCACAAAAGAATGAAGAAATATGTTACTTTTTGTACTGGTTTATTCTCTTCCTTTTGTATCAGTTACTTTTTCTGGAAAGAAATGTGTGAAAACCCTCCTTTTTTCAAGTTTTGGAAGCATTATTATCTTTGGTGGCTCCTTTTGAAAGAAAAGAAGGACAACATAGCCACATAATGATACATGATTTGCATTTGTGTCATCTTCATGCTAGAACCACCATTCTGATCCATTAGTACATAAAAAACCACGACCACAACACTCTGTCAGATGAATTCGATGAAAACCCTTCAATATTGTTCTCATATTGTCATTATGACTGTCTTATTAAGTTGAAACTTGGTGATTACTTCTTTCTATTGGAAACTGTCTTCAACATTAACTCTCTACCTTGTGGACTGTTCTATGAATGTTGAAGTTGTCCCTTCAACTATGCATTTTTACTTTCCTTCTCCATGTTTATTGCTTAAGCATTGTATGTAACACTATGCCATTTACACTTTCCATGGTTAACCATTCGCTGTCATTATAAAATGACCTCTCAATGACTTGTATTGGCTCCCTTATTATGATTATTATGCTCTATTCATGATTGTCCTTTGGAATGAAGATTGTGGCATTATCATTTATTGTCATTGAACTTATCATGCTTGCATTAAGAACAGTGCTCCTAAAATGGACCTTAACTACTGTCTATGCCACTTGATTAATGACTGCTTTCATGAGTATGACTACATTCATGAACTTTTCCCATTGACACATTCATAGTTCAGACTATCATTCTTCCTTTATATTTCTTTGTCATGGAAGCTCATAACCTTCCTTTTTCCTATGACTATGATCTTGGCCTATGCCCTTTAGGTCTATACTCTGCCATGCATGGATCCCTTTTTCCACTATAGCTAGTACCTTTCATGGTGACTGTCCTATCAAAACACAAACCTTCCTTCAGATTCCTCCAAGCATGTATGATATTCTTGGTTATGCCTAAGCTCAAACTCCTCCATTGATTGTTCATATACACCTTATTGTCTTTACTTTGCAAAGACCCCTTTGATGTTGGCTTATAGTTGAGCATCTTTATCTATTCATCATTTTTTCTTTCCATACATAGTCCACCATAAAAGGCTATTTCATTCTGACCTTTGCATGACTATGATAAAGCTACTAAGATGCCCCTGCCCCCTTTATGAAATGGTTACCTTCCTTTAAGAGAAGATTAGCAATGGAAATAGGATTATCACTTCAAATGCTTTAAAGGATAATATATTTCCCTCCCTTGTTTAGTTGTCACCATTTTTTGTTATTGATTCTTATCAAGAAGTTTCTACCCTATGGTAACAACACAACTAAATTTGTTAATATTCTCATGTTTTGTTGGAATTCAAAATGCTAATATGATATTTTATTGAAGGGAAGCATATGTTTTGAGAAGAAACCATATAAGATTTAGAATTTCAATTGATTTTTGAAACTTTTCTCTCAAATAAAGCTCTGCATTTCCTTTCATGCTATCAAGTGCTCTATAATTGTCTCACTATGCACAATACTAGAAAGATTAAAACTCTTTTATACTACTAAATTGATATCAATTTTACCTTAATACACTATCATAACTCTTTTGATGAATCAAGCGGACTATCATTCTTTTATTCAACTATTTTTTTTAATATTTATGATTGTCCTTATAAATGTGAGATTGATAAATATTTCATATCCATTCAATGAGCTTTTTTATCATGACACTATGACTACCTTGTAGTCCTTTTCATTTGATTGTGCATATGAAGGTGACTACCCATTTCTCATCTCAAATCTTGAAACTCTTCACCTGAACTAGCATGATTATGCCTTGTCTTGACATGTAGGTGACTGTTATGACCTGCACCCATTTTAATTTATGAAATTTACACTTTTTTCCTCTTTTGTAACTAAGAGAATAGTATGTTGGGATCAACCCTTGTGGGAGCCACATTTTCCTCCACATACTGTGATGTTGAGCGAAGTAATCTTGCAATGGAAAATGTACCTATACCTGCACAGTGAACAAACAAGTTAATAAAACAATGAAGCTCAAAGCCTTATGATGATTGATGATTCTTTGTTTTTCTTGGAACTTCATGATACTTTCCTTTCTAAAACATTTGTAGCTACCTGATTTGATATATTATAAGATATAGGGTGTATGTTTGTTGGTTTTAACATGTAAGAGACCTAGAATCCTGAGCTCTAACACAACTTTTTATGACTCCTATAGATACTCATGAAGCCACCAATGAAGGAACAGAGGACACAACTGATTAACAATGGGGTTCATCATTCAAGAAATGACGGATCCATTTTCTCTTATATTTCCATTTACTTTCACATTTGTATTCTATCATTTATTATATCTCAAATTAGTTACTCCCACAACTTGTGTAGGAAATTTATAAAACATCTCTTGTAATGAATTTGAATAGTTAATGCAAAATCTTGTATACTTTTCCTTTTCTATAGAGCAATTGCATGATGAAACTGAAAATCCATTTCAGCTTAAGCAGAAACTCTTGTGTACCTTTTTTCCTTATAAAACAATAGTTTTGTTCCAGCCTAACCTGATTGGGCTGGAAAGTAAAATTAGGTAACATTTTTGGCAACCTCTACTATGTGCTTGTCTACCAAGCATCTTAGAACAGTAGCATAAAGTTATCCATTGTGCATAGGAGTCAATTCCTATCCTTTGGTCTTCTATAAATTCTTTGTAACTTAGTTGTTAGAACATGAAACATCAACAAGAAAGGTCCTCTAATAGGACAAAAAAATTGTACAACATCAGTTAGAGAAAGGAAAACTAAGCAAACATGTGCATAAGCACTTGGAGGAAATTGAAACAAAGCTAACCTAATATTTACAACAATAGATCAAAACTCAATAACAGAGCCTAAGATGAATCCCATTGATTGGGATGTGTAACTCTTCACCATCAAGCTTTGAGAGCTAGAAATCGTTGTGTATCTTGCAACCTATAACAACATAGGGCCCTTCCCACATTGCATCAAACTTAGTGTGCTTACCTGGCCTACTTTTTAATTCATCCCATTTGAAGAAAAAATTGCCTTCTTTGAACCCTCTTGGGATAGCCTTCTTGTCAAATGTTCTTTTCATTTGTGCATGGTGAATTTATAAGTTTCCCAATGCTTCTTCCTTACCTCTTCAAGCTCAATCAACTGTGCAAGCCTGATTTCCATAGGTTGCTCCTCTAACATGTCCAGCTCCTTGATCAAACTTAAAGTAGGCAACTCAGTTGAAATTGGAAGTCTTGCTTCCTTACCAAAAGTCAAAACATAAGGAGAATTGCCTGTTGCTCTTTTCTGTGTAATCCTATCAGCCCATAAGGTTGATTTGAGATTTTCATGCCAGGCTCTCTGATTATCTTCAATCATCTTCTTGATGATTCTAATCAAGTTCTTATTGGTTGATTCAACTTTTTCGTCACCCTGAGGGTAATAGTTGGACGAAGTATTGAGATAAATGTTGCTCTTAACAACCCAATCTAAAACTCTTAAACCAACAAAATACAAAGCGTTATCAGAGATTATAGAGTTACGAATTATGAACCTTGATACCAAATCTTGATAGAAGTTTAGAACAACAATCTCATTGGCCTCCTTCAATGCCACACCCTCAATCCACTTAATAAAATAATCAATTGTAGTTAAAATCCATCTATGACCTACACTTGAAGGTGGGTTAATAGGGTCAATAACATCAAGTCCCCACTTAAGAAAATCCCATTCAACCTTAATTGGATGCAAAGGCAAGGCTGCAAGCCTCTACGTTCCTGCAAATGATCATTTGGTACATTTTCTAACACATGCATAAGCATCTTTAAACAAGTTAGGCCAATAGTAAACAACTCTCATGATTTTTAGCTCTATATTTCTTGGTGCAAAATGGCCACCAGAAGATCCATCATGAAATTATTCAAGAAAATTATCAACTTGATTAGAATCTATAAGGTAGGGGGACCAACCACATTAAAGGCCCCAGGTCACCAAGGGCCAAGAGCAGAAGGCTACCCTAACTTACCTCAGCTAAAAAGGGGTTTTAGGAAATGTGGGACGAGAATGATGAGAACTTTAAGGTCCTTCAATCACTCTACAATCCTGAAACTTAGAATGGGGCTAGGAAAGCCATTTTTTGGGTTCAATACTATGCCTCAGAAAGCTCTATGCCCGAGGATGAAAGTGTGGTCTAGGGACAATAGCGCGGTGTGTTGGCATCTCTCAAGTGTGTTAGCATTTGTATGACCAAAGGACTAAAGAGACAAAGTTAAACTATGGAAAATAGACTAATGGCCTAGCTAACTACTTCCAAAGGGACAAAACAATGTTACGAAGTAGACAAGATATGCTCTAATATGATAAATTAAATACACAAGAGTTAGGGTGGCAATAATAATCTCACAAAGGAATTCATTTTCCGGCTAGCTCCCAGTAGCGCATTCACCTACACACAAAGAAGATGAAAATTTGGTTGGGGCTATTAAGGGGTCTACCTCAGTCAAACCCCTGCTTTGGTGTTTCCACCACCATGGATAGCCAAGTTTGCAATGATGGAGAAATAGTATTATAAAGAAGGAAATGAAGTAAAGAACACTAAAACACTACAAAATAGTAAATGTGCTTACTCAACCAAGTAATAGAGGAGAGGAGTGGAAAACTTACCACCTCCACCAAGAGCACTCAAGGCTAATGGGGGAGAAAATGAGAGTACTCAAGCCTCTACTACAATGGTGTTGTCCCACACTTGCTGTACTAAATTTATGGAGTGATGTTATTGCTACTATGGAGTGCAAAAGTGTTGCTAAAAGTGCTTGGGAATGCAAGTGAGTGCAAGAGAGTGTGAAGAAGTTAAGTTGAAAGCTTAGAAGATGAAATGCATGTAGAAGGAGTGAATTTAAAGGAGAGAATGAAGAAAATGACCATATTCAGGTCGGTCGGCCAAAGAGGGCATTACAAGTCGACTAACAATGAGAAGTGTAATGCCTTTACAGGCTCTAGCCGCAGGAATCTGCCAGGGACATCTACTCATCATGTGGGTGTCCCCGACAAAAATTCCTCTGCCGACGCTCAACAAAGGCACCAAATGGAATGAAGGTAGTGGGCTTATGTGGAATTTAGCCTTTGAATTTGGTTCTATAAAGTGGAGAAGGGAAAAAGGGGAATTTACAAATGGGGAGAAAATTCACTCCTATATATTTTTCCCCCACTTTTGCAAGCACGAATACTGATGAGTGCTTCGGTAAAGTAGATCAAAGAATAGTAGGGTTAGAAATGTATTCCTGAACCGTTGAGGAAGTAGACCACTATCAAGGTGCAGGGCAAGCAAAGGACTTCATAGCTTCTCAGAACCATGATGTTGAAAGTGTCTTATAGGCTCATAGACCTACAAGGAGATGACCCCCAAGATCTCTCACATGAAGGAAGCCCTAAAAAGCAAGTGCCTCATAGGCTTTCAGGCCTGCAAGGAGGGTATCCTCCAAGATCTCTCACATGAAGGAAATCGAGACAAAGTTCCTTAAAAATTTGCAAACCTATAAGGAGGCATCCCCCAAGATCTCTCACATGGAGAAAGCCAAGGAAGCACCTTATAGACCTACAAACCTGAAAGGGAGGTATTCTCCAAGATCTCTCACATGAAGAATACCCAAGGAAAGCACCATATAGACCTGCAGACCTACAGGGGAGCGACCCCCAAGATCTCTCGCATGGAGGAAGCTCAACAAAAACATCCTACATGTTCTCAGACCTGCAGGGAGGTATCCCCCAAGATCTCTCACATGGAGGAAACTCAGGAAAGTGAACTTCGCAGAGTCAGGAAAAGTCTTCATAGGAGCACCTACAAAGTGACATGTCTATCCTTAGGTAGAACATGACAGAAAGTAGCCACATAGGCAAGTAAGCGAACAATCACGCAGACCATCAACAAGTTGGAAATTTTTTGAAGGGGTCCCTTGGGAACCTGGTGTGAAGAAGGGGGGTCCACTCAAGTGAAGGACTATTTTTAAAGTATGGAGAGATGCATATTTCTCAAATAGATCCATCATCAAGGAATCACCTCATAAAGAAAGAGAATGCTCCCACATGAGGGGAAGGTTATAGCCACTCCTACCTAGGGGGAAAATTCTCAAGTTTTTTCAAAAGGATTCCTAATTCTGAATGTTTTTTTCGAAAAGAAATGTTTATAAGGATTCCCAAGAAAAGATTCGTTGGCAACGAATTTGTTTTCTGAAAATCAAAATGTTGAAGGAGAGGCGTTGTCACACATGAGAGGGACAACTCAAGCAAAGAAGAGAGAAAGATAAAGGAAAAGAAAAAAAGGAAAGAAAACATGAACAAAGGGCACATAGGTAGCTTGATATTTTGAGGTGAGAACTGCTCATATATATATATATATATATATATATATATATATATATATATATATATATATATATATATATATATATATATATATATATATATATATATATATATATATATATATATATATATATATATATATATATATATATATATATGTATATATATACATATATATATACATATACATATATATATGTATATATATATGTATGTATAGTAATAGTATATAACATGAACTATCATCAACCCCCTACTATATCAGACCATGTGAATAATGCATGAGAAGACAAAGTAAAAATAAAAAATTGGGTCAACATGGAAGGGAAGCCTAAATGCCCCCAACGCTTTGCATCGTCCCCAATTTACTGAAAATCAAGCACAAACATGGAAGAATGATGATACAAATAGAGGAATGCTTACGACACAAAAACTATGCCTATATCCAAGCATCAACAGGGGTGACAAGGGTCATCTAGGCACACATAGCACGATCATGGGGGAAGCACATCACAACACACACACACATCTAATCTAAAGATCAAGAAGAAGGCCTCCCCTAGCACTAATCAACCAAGAGGTCATTCACTTCCCATTCTATATCATTGTAGGGGGAAGGAGGATGAGCCTACAATGGTGGAATGTTAAGAGGACGAGCTTCTGATCCTCCCGCAACAAGGGCTAAGGAAGAGGGCCCCCTCAAGGTCCTCTTCGCTGAGCTCTTGTGGAGCTAAGGTCAGCAACTTTGCAAAGATCGTTGATAAGGCCAAAACTTCATCCACAGATTTAAACATGCACCTTATAGGAGTTCCATGTTTAACCTCGATGGACGGGGTAGGATGCGCCTGAGATTCACCACTAGGATCGTCAAACGAGTTGGGAGTGGTGACGAACTCAGGGGAAGTCAGGATAGGTTTTGTCACTAGGACATAACAAGTCAGCATGGGACCACCTTGTGAAGAAGGTGGGCTCCTCTTTCATTCCCCATTGTAGGAGGAACTACCCTCCACCTTTTTCTTTTTTGGGGGATGTGATCTCCCCATAGACAAGGCAAGAGGTGCAGAGGAAGAGGAGGAGAAAAGCATAGTAGACACCACTGAGGTATTCGTCATATCTATGGGTCTCGTGAAAGGTAGGACATCCAGAATGTACATCAATAAAGGTAGCTTCATTGAAGGATTTATGAACACTTGCACCCCCTTGGGGTTAGGCACATTCATACTTGCAGTGGAAGCTGGAAGTGATGCAAAACTAGACTGAAGGGAAGCATGGGGGAGGAGAGAGGAGGACATTGTAGGAGGCCTTGAAACAGGGGCAGTCGTCTCTTCTTCCTTCCTCTATGAGGCGACCTCTCAGCCAGAAGGCCCTTTTTCCAGTACTTATGCTTGTGCGCAAGGAAGTTTCTTTGACTCTTCAAAATAGAGGCTAGAGGTTGAGAAGGGACGAAGGGCTCCTGCTCGACCATGGGAACGTCCACTACAACCGTCTCCAGTGGATGAATAGACTCCTGTATGGGAGCATGAGGAGCAGGTTGAGGAACATCAAGGGGAGTCAGCTCGAGCGGCTCGGCAGTGGGCCTCTTTCCATTCACTACCTTGGGAGCAGGAACATTAGGAGGTTGCGGATTGAATTCCCTTTGGCAACCTTTCTTTCTATCGTATAAGTAGTACCATGGTCTAGGGTATTCATTAGGAAGATACGAGATCCTGAGCTTGGGCCTGCACCAAGGAGGTATCATCAGACTCAGTGGGTAGTCGTTGGGCTTACTCATCCAATACTCCTCCCAAGAAAGGGGAGAGGAAGAGGTAGTTCGGGAAAAGGAAACCTTCTCTTTATCCTTACAGGAAGGAGAGGGAGCTCACGTGGACTTCTCCTTTCCCTTCCAAGAAGGGGGAGCAATTGGTGTAGGCTTCTCCTTCTCCTCGTGGGAAGAGGAGGTGACTGACTGTCATGTCATAGGAAGGGTCAGTTTCGGCTGTCCCTAAAGGCCAAAAGATAAGATGATGACCCAATTAAGGTTTCATTACACAACACCTTCAGAACCTTTCAACTATGCCAACTAGGGGTCACAGGTTAGGTTGTAAGGTGATAGCCTCACAACACTCACACCTACAACACTCCTAGAATACGAGGAAAGTGACTTTAAATATTGCAAAACATAACCAAAATGGTTCATGTCAAGTTAATAAAAGAATAAAATTTTGGTATTAATGCTATTTAATAGATAAAATAGTATTATTTATTATTTATTATTTATGATAACAGTGATCGAGCCAATAATAACACCATAAAAATTACTAAACCCCTTTTTTTCAAATGCACATTTTCCTTACAATCTCCCACAGAATGATTAATTTGGATACATAGCTATTTTAATATTTAACAATACCATACATTCATTTATTGTGGAATGATATAATGTGATGCTAATTTACATACTTTAATTCCCACGCTACCTAAAACAAAATTAATTCTATTGTAGATAGCTCCCAGGGATGTTGAGCCATTGGATCTTATCAACGGTGTGAGAACAAAGCAGTCTAAAGACCAAACAACAACCCTAACTTTTCTTGCTCAAACTAAAACAATTAACTTCTTTTCAAGTATGGGTATGAGAGGCAAGGAAAAGATGCTCAACAAAGGGGCATATGGAATAACCCTCTCCTACCACTTCTACATGTGTTCACAAGAATGTTTGAAAGTTGGGAAAAAGTAGCACAAAAGGGAGATTTCAAGTGTTTTCTTTTTTTGTGTTTGTTAACAACAATTTTCCTAACTTATTCAGGTATGGACGAATGGTAGAGATTTTTTTATTTATTCATTTCTTGCACACAACTATACCTCCCAATGCACACTTGCTAGGAAACCCTACATTTGGTCCTACAAGGGTTTTAGATTAATATTTCATGTGTGTCTTTTTTTATTTTATACAATTTCCATTTTTTTAAAATGTTTTAAGGGTTGAGCCCCGGTGGTGTCACAACCCTTGTAAGGGATTTGTGATTCCCACTAGGGGCCACACCTCGCCCAACAAGGAGAGGGAGGGGACTCCCCTCCTCCTCAAGCCACAACCTAGGAGGAGTGGGGAGATCCTCGTCCCTTGCCAAATGAGTGCCAACATGGTGCCTAGTTTGGCTATTATTATTATTTATTTCCTTTATTTTTTCAAGTAAATATTTTCATACATATTATATTTATTTTTATTATATTTTTTCATCATTATTTTATAAAAATTTTACTAACATAATTTATCTTCTAGTCCGTGTAGATTTATTGAAAACGACGTTCACTATGGAGCAATTTTTTTGTCATGCACAAGCGCAAGTTTATGTGAGATGTAATGAGGGATATGAAGTTGGGTAAAACCCATGGTCGTGTAGGTCTACCACTACTTCTAGATCTCAAAATAGTGAGTTTCTCTTTAGCCTCATGTAGAATGCATCAAGGTAGTGTATGTCTATAATACCCCAACTCATAGGGGTTAGTATGTAATAGTTTTAAAAAAGGAATAAAGATAATTAGAACTTTATTTAATGTATTCTTGTTTCCATAGGATTAGTAAGCATACTTTTGAAAATATGCCATTGCAGGAACACATAACAACTATAAGTTGTAACCAATTTACACAAAAGATAAATAAATCAAAAGAATTTAAGTTCTTATTTCCTTTTTATCACATATACACCAAATATGCGGCAACAAACTATGCAGAAAAGACATCTTGTTCTATCTCTTTCTTTCTTTTATTGTGAGAAACATGCATTTGAGTAACAGGTTTCTAAATGAAATAAAAAAGTGTTCTTTTTACCTTACAAAGGAGTCTTTACACTACATTACTTCCATTTATATTGTTGTCTAACATGTGCTACAAAGATAGTTTCATTGAAATAATATCTTGAGTATCCTACATAAGGAAGATGATAGTAAAACCATATTTGCAAGAACCTTCTCTTGTACAGTAAACATGCAACAAACAATCTATACAAAAAAAAAAAAAAAATGGTGTTTCTTCCTTCAAACCAATAGTATATCACATTTTATCTACTACAGCCTACTCCTATCCAAAGCAATAAATATGGAGCTCCTTAAGCTTATGTGAACAATAGAATAGTAATCATTGAAAAAAAATTCCATTTTATATTTCAAACATTCATTGAGCAAAGGAAATTTTATTCAGCTATTTATTTCAAATAAAATACAAGAATGTCATAGAGAAATATCTCCTACACTTTACAACACACAAAAGTTACAGATTTTCATATACAACATTAAAACCGTATCTTTCTAGAGTTATATTACAAGTCTTATAAACGTAACCCCCACTTTATAACACACAAAAGTTATAGGATATCACACAAGGATATTTGGGTTTCCAATCACATGAGCACCAAAGCAAGGCAAAGCTACATGTTCTCATACTTTTATCTGTCTACACACCAACAAAAATCCCTTTCAAATTTGAAAGTTCTCTCATTTTTTAGCTTGCACATATAAACAAACTCTTCCAAGCCAATGGGGTTCCCACCACCCAACCTTAGGCTTGAAAAACATCCACCCCCGAGTTGGGAGGCTTCCAAAAAAACTAGGTTATACACAAGCAGCCCTTCCCAAACACAACTTTTTTTACAAGTTCATACATATTTCAACACACACACATTAATGCAAGGAGGTATCACAACAAAAAACCAAATATTAGTTTTAAGGGGAGAGGTAGGAGGATCAAAACCATGGGGAAATTTATTTGCAACAACACTCAAACATTTCAAACTTTCAATTAGTAATCTCCTTAAATCATTCTTTCACCCATACTATCCCATTTTAACACAAAAGGGTACTCATACCCATTTCTTGCAAAACTGAAACACAAGCCCCCTATGGGGATCTCTCCCCCTCCATCCTCCACATGGGTTGCTCATAAGAAAAATTGGGGAGTCAACCCAACACATTGAACTCACATAACAAAACATTTACACACAACATAAAATTACAATCAACAACAAAAAAATTCCACACAACAACATCAATATAGCACACATTCATTTATAAACAACTTAAATGGGAAAAATCCTACCTCAATAACTTCAAATATAACTTATTGTTTAGCTCTAATTCCCTTCCAACTCTTTTTCCAGCTCTTGCAATTCTTCCACACTTAGCCAAAACCAAACTAGAAACTTTTTCCAAGATCTCTCATGTTTATTTAAAATTCTTCAAAACTTCATCCTTGGATGATATGATGACAAGTGTCATAATATCCTCCAATCCATCTTCCTCACACAAGAAACCAAACAAACACAAAGCCCTTTTTTGCATTTAAGAGGCATGGTGCACACATGGACTCCCATTCCTCCCAAGTCCCTTCTCATCAATGAGATTGGGAGACTAAATGGGGATGGAGATGGGTCAAGTCCATCCCCTCGCCCAAATTCATCACCCCTCTCACAAACCATTTAAGAGGGGTCATAAATAAGGTATGGAAGGGTATGGCCTAAAATTGACCCCCAACCTTTAGTTTAGATACCTAGGGTCTTTAAAAACAATAATTAACCAAAATTAACATATTTGACCCTTTTAAAAATGCCTAAAACATTGAATCCGAATTCCACATTTTGAGATCACATTTAACTTCAAAACAATTCAAAAAACACTAAACCCTTAACCCATCACATGCATGTCTCATAGCACATTACAATTTATACAAAACAACATGAGACTCTAGCTCCTCCATATGTGTTGAGTTTGTCCTTGCACGGTAAATCACATTGGTCTTTTAGGTTGCCTATGATTTCCATGACTATGGAAGGCTAACCTACACACTCAATTTAAATATTAGCTCAACCACAAGACAATTTATCAAAACAAACGAATACGATGAATATACACACATGTTCATCACACATAATATACATATAAGGCATGATCATTGTTCACATTTTCCTTTCTAAAATTCAAATTCAAAGTGGTTACAATTTAAAACAATATATTACTAAAACATTAATTCACAGTGTTTATAGTCACTTGCATAATAATTCAAATAAAACAATATCATATATACATCACATTACATGATAATTCAAAAATTTACTTTTGATTAAAATGATATCACATATTCTATTCCTAGCACATTGTTTCAAATTTCATAACATTCACGATATCAATTTGATTAACTAGCATACTCATTAAATTATGATTCATAAGATAACTAATCTAATACACACATTAATAATTAAGCCCAACGTTCATAATTAGCCATCATCATAATGTAGGATAAAAGTAAAGTATATCCAAGCATAGTCATGCAAATAACAAAAAAACATGAGGTCTATGTGTCTAACTAACGATGGGCCTCACACATTCATTCTAAGGACGAAACCCCTTGTGAATTGTTGGTGAGTTGGACAAAAACCCAATCTCATCTTGGGAGGACTTCATGACGGAGGTCTACTTGTGCTTCAATGGTGTTTTGTGAAGGATTAAGGGTTGGAAAGTAATATTCAGATTTGCAGATAAGTTTGAGTAGCATTTTGAAGGCAGAGTTTGCATTGTTTTTCCCTAGGGTTTCACCCTAGAGTGGAGCACACCATTTGGAGGAGAGGCGGCCAGGGTTTTGAAGAGTGACTTGGTGTTTGGAGACCATTCGTGTGTTTTTCAAGAGTTTCAAACGGGCTCATTTGTAGACTAGTAGGCTAGCATACCCTTTTGGTAGTGTTTTGAGGCATTAACATTCACATTTTGCATACTTTTTTCCATTTTTTGCATAACTAGAGTAGTTCACCCAAATAGGGCATATTTGGAGCAACATTCCTATGCATTTTTGGTATGTATTTAAACCTGATTTGTAGCAGCAGATTTCTGGGTTAATTATGGGCATGTTTGAGCCCATTTTGAGATGTAATCATTATGATTTGAAACATCAGTTGGACAATTTGAAATCAGATCTTTTTCATGTTCTTGTGACCATTCATGTTGCTATTCATTGCTGGTTGTGTTCATGATTGAAAGGATAAATATAATTGCTATATTGTTTGAGCATTTGGAGGCATATATGTTTGTTGTTCGTGTTTGTTTGAAATCAGAAAATTAGATCAAAATCTAGGGTTTTGAGTAGAAAATAAAAGTGCAGAAAATTAGGACAGAATTCTGAGTTTTGAAATCAGATTCTTAGGTCAAATCCTTGTTGGGTTATTTCACAAATTTCAAGCTAAATCTATGTTTTTCAGTGAATCATAAGTTTTTCTCATCTCTTGTTCATGTCTATATAAGATCGACAAATTGAGCTTTTAAATGCATTTTCTACAATGAAGAACCAAATTCAACCAATGAACAAGTTTACCGTGGTGGAGCGACCATACAAGGCATAAATGTGAATTTATAAGGTGGAACTTCCATGACAGAGGCTGAGTGCATGTTGTAAAGAAAGAGGACAAATTTTTTCAAGTCTGAATTTTACAACTATACATGTCGGTGCACTGATTTTTCAAAAATGCAAAAACTAAAAGTACTTATAGTGGCGCATGCCCTATGACACAAGACCAATTTTATTGAAAACAAAGATTGGAAAGGCTTTTTATGGAGCATGCTGTCTAAAGGGAAAACAAGTCATAAATTTTCAAAGAGTCTGTATACAAGGTAAGAAGTGTGTGCCAATGATGAGAATGGCTGATGTTTCAGACAAAATTTGCAATATTTTATATTACTGTGTACCTTAATAGATAGCGACAAAAATTTTAAAATGAAAGAAAATACCTTCTTCTTTTTTTTGTTAAAAATTGTAGGAGACCATAGAAGTGTGTCCCCTAAATTGTGTAAACAGATTTTGAAGTTCAAAACTTGCAAACAAACATAAGGGAGAGGGGCCTATAGTGGAGCGGGATCTAATAGTGGAGATAGAAGTAGTCCTTAGTCGGTCCTATAGTGAAGCACCTTAATATCCAATTGTAAAACACTTTTTATCCATAAAATACACAAACTGACAAATCATGTGATGCCACATCAGCGCACCAATAAAACATGACTTAGTGCACCACTATCGGTCTCACTTTTTTTTTGGGCCTTTTTTGGATACCTAAACAAAAAGCATGTTGATGTGGCATCATATTGATGATGTGGCCCTAAAATGAAATATAGAAGCACGTGAGTTGTCAAATAAACTATTGTACAAAATTGAGAGTGATTTGAAATTTCCACATGGGATTTTGAGAAAGGCGAAGTTAGGGTGCTCCACTATCGGCCCCTCTCCCCTATGGTTGCACACCATGATGAGTAGATGACAATTTTTTGCCACACATACACTACATTGTCGAAGTTATACATACATACATACATACATACATACATATATAATCATCTATCAATGATAACAAAATCAATTTTATTAAAATAAATAAAAATCTATGTGTCCTATAATGAAGGGACAAGTTAGTGTGGTTTTCATAATTTATTGTACCTAGATATTATTGTATCCTTTGACACATATTTTAGCTTTCTTATGTAGATAGAGTGGGTAATTATTAGATTAGAGAGTATCTTCTATGATTTTAACTCCCATGTATTTTTGGGTAGCTAGAGTTACATATTTCATTGGTTGGTTTAGCCTTTGCTCTTCTCTATATAGGTATCCACCCACCTTGCATGTTTTAAGCATGTTAGTATGAGCTTTATTTATGTTATTTTACTTATTCCAAATATTCTCTTTAGCATTTTCTCTTGTATTTTTGGGAATTAACTTTGTTTTGCTATTTTAATTTTATGATCATCTCTTAGAATTTTATTGTATCTATTCTTCGCACTAGGTTTTGGAAAGTTTCATACTTATTTGCAAAATCTAACATGGTATTAGATTCTTTATGTCTAAGATAAGTCAATAAATTTCCAAATTTTGAGAGATAGTGGGTTTTGTGCTTCTAGCCATTCGCTAATTTTTGGCACATCATACAAAACTTCTAGCTATAATAATTGGGATTTTGTCTATGTTTATATGATAGTTTTTGCAATAAGCTCATTTTTTTTTGTTTTGAGGCCAAATAGATAGTGTCATTGCATTTGGAATGTGCCAAACCTTACAATTAGTTATTTAGTCACCAAAATTTGAGCAATTTGTATCTAAAGCAAAAAATATCCTAAATGGGCATACAAATGTATTACAAGTTTGTGATATATATATATATATATGTTTTAGAGGTCATAGTCCTTTTTGGCTTATGACCCTCGTTAAAGGAGTATGATTAGGTTGTGGCCCTCATAGGCCACTTGAGGCTCCTAAAAGGGGTTCACACAACCCCTTGTGGCTTAGCTCCACTAGCCCCAAATGCCACATATCTACTATATGAGTGCCACACTCTTACCACTAGGCCCATGTACTCCTCTTTGTTGTAATTTTCAATCGAGGACAACTTCAAGAGGTTGTTTCTTACTCAAATAGAGGTAATTTTTCAATCATTTCTTTTTGGAATGAAGCAAAAATTTTCCCACTTGTAGTGTGATTAATTTTCATATTTGATTCCTTATTTTCTAGAATTTGAATTTCACTAGAGATTTTGTTGTTTAGTTGTGCTTTTGTGTTTTTGGAATATATAACTCCTAACTTTATGAAACAAGCTTTCTTTTTAACCCATTTTTTGAAATTTGGTATTTTTCTAAGCTCTACACAATAATGTAGCTTATTTGTTCCTACTTTGCAAGAACTTATTATCTTCAACATTTTCGCCTCATTTAGATTTTTAGTGCCCTTAAATTTTGTAGTTTGCATTATTACACATTGAGTTATAATGTCAAACATTGTAATTTTATGGGGGTCATTTCACATATAGTATCAAGGGGGGTTGCTTGTATGTTTCTTGCCTTGTTACTTATTTCTTTCTCTTTTGCACTATGGATCCCACAATTTTAATTTTATTTTTAATTCTTACACTTTATAGCCAATTTTATGAGAAGTCTAAAATATTGATTTTACTAAGAAGTGAAGTATACCAAAAATATGCAATGGGGATATTATTTGAATCTATTGATGAGATGCAAAAGATTGAGTGGGAGATAAAATGTGCCAAGGTTGTTGAATATTTGTGGCTTGTCGTGTCTTCAAATTTACTATTTCATATTGAGTCCTTGAGAACAAATATTGAAGTCAAATACTTTATCCAATTTGTTTGAAAAATAAGATGGAATGTGAAGTTATCTATTAGAGAGTGACTTCCTAATTCTTAATCCTTGCAATTTAGGATTTCTTTACTAAGTTCAAAAGTCCCATAACATAGTTTAAGTATTCTAAGTAGAAAAAGACACACAAATGATTATTTCTACTCTATCTAAGTTGGATCTTGATTACTATGTCTTCATATCTACCTTTCATGCTACAAAAGGTACTCTTAGTGATGCATTTCATGTGCCTATTTTTTATTGAGTTAATTCTCTTCAAAAGACAACTTGAGTCGAAGAAAGATAAATGTTCTTCTTGCGAGAGGACCGAACATGTTGAACACAAGTGCATGAAAAAATGGATTGATTGCATCACTCATCTTGAAAATAATAAACATTAGGGAACTTGATTCAATCAAGTAGAGTTTATCATAGGAGTCTTCTAAGAAGAACCATAGTAAGGGGAAAGGAAATTTCAAGGCCCTTATTTCTATTTTATCTCCAAGTTTTATATAGATTATTAACTTTGGTGTTTTGCACCATATGACTTCTTATCAAGATGATTTCACATCCTCAAAAGCCAAGTCCCATGTTACATATTTTGATGGGTGATGCCATTTTGTATATTTTGGTGGATGTTGATACTCCAACTAAGATTTATAAGAGAGGGTTTGTTAGAATAGGTGACAAAACATTTCTAGATATTCATGTTGTGCATTTATTTACTAATCCCCTATCAATCTACTAGATCACACACAAGTTCCAACAAATGGGTTGAGTTCACTCTAGAATATATATTTTTCAATGAGTTGCATAGTGGTTTTATAGTAGCATTTGGGAGGGTAGATCATTAGTCTCAATTTTATTTTGTTTCACACTTTGTTGCTTCTCCTTCCACCACACTATTTACTCATTCCAAGGTAAGTTGTGGCATAAGAAATTTATTCATTTGAACTATGGCTAGCTATAGTAGCTCAACTAGTAATGAATGGTTATAAAGTTGCTTAATGTTAACTTTTTTAATTAGGTTTTTCAAGGGTGCATTTTAAGTAAACATTTACATGAGAATTTTAACAAAGACAAATCATGAAGGGTTACTTTGATTCTAGAGCTCTAGTTCATAGTGATTTGTTCAGTCCATTTTTTAAGCTTTCTTTGAGTAGGGTTATATATGTTTGTACCTTCAATGATAACTTCTTTTGGTCTACTTGGGTGTACTTTCTTCAATAGAAGATAAAGGTATCTAAACACCCTTAGTACTTCAAAGTACTTGTAAAGAAATAATTTAGGAAACCTATCAAGGTTTTCTATGCATTGATAATGGTGGTATCCCAACCATCAATTTGAGCATTTTTATACTTCAAAGGTGATTGAATTACAATATATACTTTCATATAGTCAATAGAATTTAGTAGCCAAATATAAGAATAGATCTTTAAAGGAAATGATGGATTGCATGATTTAGTCTAGATCCCTTGCATCACAAATTTTGGGTTGAGGTTATTAACTATGTGAATTATACCTAGAACCAAGTTAATAATAAATCATTGATGGTAGTTACTCCTTTTGAAGTTTGGAGAGATACAAAATCCATAGTGAAACATTTAAGGGTCTCTAGATGTCCAACATGGGTCCACATTCTAGTAGAGAAATATAATATTATGGATTTTTAGAGTAGACCTTGTATCTGTGTGGGTTACCTAAACAGTGTAAAGGGATACCAACTCCTTCATTTAGTTATTCATGAGTTTATTAAGAGAAGTTCTCATTTTGATGAGAGATATTTGAGTCCAACTCTTCACACTTATCCATATTCAACCACTTGGGGTACACTTGGGACAAATGACAATTCTTAAAATTAGTATATCAACCTAAGCATAATTTTGATGTTGGGGATTCCTTTTATAGTTTGGATGATGAGAGCAATGACAAGGATCATCCTCGCTCCTCTCTTAGTCATCATTATAAGGATGTGTAATCTCCCCTCAATCCCCTAATCTCTAGTCCACTCTAGGCTAGACAAACTTTATAGTTTGTGGGTGGTTACATTGGGATCCTTTGAATACTAGAAAATTTTAGTTATAGTTTTAGGCACCACCTCATGTTTTTATCACCTTCATTTTAGATACAAAATCTTTTTATGAGGCATTTAAAATTCTTGAGTGGTATGCATTTATGCAAGAGGAGTATAATGCATTGACAAGAAACCACACTTAATATTTAGTCACTCTTCCTAAGTGAAGGAAACTTATTTAATATAAGTGGATATATCCAACTAATTTTTTAGTATATGGGCCAATTTTTAAGTTCAAATATGTCTTGGTTACTAAGGAATTTTCATAGGTTTTTTATGATTACATTTAGACCTTTCATTTATTGCAAAGATGAACTCTAGTTGACTCACACTTGTTATTATCATAACACATTGTTGGAAGTTTCATTACATGGATATGTAGAGTGTCTTTCTTCATAGGGATCTTAGCAAGGAGATATAAATGGACCAAACATAATGTTTTCTACAAAACTCTTCCTTGAGTTGTAGATTTATGAAATTTATCTATTGCCTCAAATAGACCCCTTGGGATTGTATTCCAAGATAGATACTTTTCTTCTTTTAGTTGGATTCACTTGATGTCATTTTAATCTAGATATCTACATCTTGTAATATGATGAGTCTAGATTATTCTTTGTTTTGTATGTTGATGAATTTTTTATCACGAGAAACTCTTAATCGTCCATTGTGGTAGTAAAAATTGTACTACATGATAGTTTTTTGATGATTGACTTGGTTTTGTTACACTATTTTTTAGGATTGAGATCTAATAGTATATTTTTGGGATTACATTTCATATTCTAAGTATGCACTTGATTTTTTCTCATGGTTCCATATGGTTGGCTACTAATTTGCTTCAAATCACTTTCTTTTTGGATTCAAGTTTGAAGTAGTGTTCCTCCCCATTGCTTGATACTATTTTGTATTAACTTGTTAGAAGGTCCTCGTTTACTTAACTCATACTAGGAAAAAAATATTATACATTGTTGTCTTGGTCTCTTGGTTTATGTAAGAGGGCCATGAATTATATTGGAAGGAAGCTAAGTGAAACCTCCACTACATTTATGGTACTCACAACTATGAGATTTACTATGCAAAAATCATTAATATTAACTTGGTTGACTACATTAATTTTGATTGGTCAAATGATTATAAAAAATGCAAATGTACTTATAACTAGAACTTCTCTTTTGGATTTGGTTTTATATGTTGGTTTAATAAGAAACAAAATATTTTTTCTCTTTTTTTGTAAATGAAAAATATTAGGGAGCTATGAATGCCATTACTAAGGCCCTTTGAAATCAACATATTCTCCCTAAGTTCAATATCCATTTGTCATATTTTATGATAACCAAAGTGTTATCTTGATTTCTCAAAACCCTATCCATAATCTACAAATCAAACTCATTGAGGTCCATGTTTATTACTTTCAAGAGCTCGTTCATGGACATGATATTGATCTTTGTTATTGCTTGACTACTAAGTGGGTAGCCAATGTCTACACCAAACCTTTTACAAAAATAAAGTTTCTTTATTCACAAGAGAGTAAGTGCAAAAATATGGGGGCCCAAAATAGGGGCTTAAGTGACCATTTCTTTTTTAAAATAAGGAAATAATGACCTTGGACATGAAATTGAGAATAGTTACACTCAAAATTTTGAGATGAAACAAAAATAAGGATCGTAGTGCTCTGAATCTACTTTCTAAACTACTAATTTTTTTTTGAAAATGGTAGAGATTAAAGGGTTCAAAAGAGGGGGCCACAAAAATTGGTGTTTTTTTTGTTAAAAAACATAACATAGCAACTTTTGTGGCTCCCTCAAAAGGTTAACATTTTTTTAGTATTTTTAAAATTGCTTCAGTGAGAAATTAGCTAATAGTATGTAGTTTATGCTCGATTTTTATGATAATTTTTTAATGAATATTTGATTTTTTACTAATTTTCAAAGTGGACACTTCCTAAAAAATAGAATTTTGGTCTCGCTACCCCTATAAATTGTGAAAACTAATTGAAAATCATTTTTTTCAAAATGTGTAGAATGGAGTTTAGTTTCTAAAAATGTAATTTATTTGAAATTTTGATGAATGGGTTAATTTATAACAAAAAAAACACCAAACATTGGTTTTTTCCAAAAAATAGACACACAAACAAAATAAATTATAGATCAAAGGCTTAACATTGTTAAAATGTGAAAAAAATTACATCGTTAGATAGCTAAGAGAGAGCCTAACATTACCCAGGTGTTCGATTTGTTCAACCTTGAAACACATGCAAACCTTATGCTTAGCATGAATGCGATTATGTGAAATATTGTAGAATTTGCAAAAAAACATCTTTGGATGTTGGGAAGGCACTCCAAACCTTTGGGTTGGTATTCCAAAGAAAATACCAAGCTCAAGGCTTGGGGATTCCCAAAGCAAGAAATAACATGAGCATGTTATAACGCGAGCATATTATAGCATGCTTGTGTTATTTCTTAGTTTTGACATGTCTTTTGCATTTGTGTCCAAGACATGTCTAGCAAGATATAACACAAGTGTGTTACAATGCACTCATGTTATGTCTTGCTTTGTGTTAAATGCTATTCTATTGAATGTATGTATGTATGCTTGTATGACATGTATGTACGTATGTGTTAGTGTATGTATGTATGCCTATATGTATGCATATATGCCTATATGTATGCATGTATCCTTATATGTATGTATGTATGTATGTATGTAAGTAAGATTTTATGTACATATGTATGCATGCTTGTATGTATGTAAGATTGTATGTAAATATGTATGTATACTTGTATGTATGTATGTATGCCTCTATATGTATGTCTACTTATATGTGTGTATGTATGTCTCTAGAGGGAGGGATAATTTTAAGAGAGATTTGTATAGGTAGGGTGGGAGGGAGAGACCTAAGAGAGAGAGAGAGATAGAGAGGTAAAGAGAGAGAGAGAGATAGAGAGGTAGTGAGAGATATACGAGAAGAGGGGTGGAAAACAGACCTCATCGAGAGAGATCCAGAGATCAGTCGCTTCATCAGAACGATGAGGAGGTCTGAGGAGGGTATTGTGAGGATGGAGAGTGAGGGTTTGGCGTTCCATATAGAAGTAGTGGGTGGGGAGTTTAGTGAGGTGTAGGACACTTAGAAAATATACAAATTGATGGCCTCAATTCTACTACTAACGCCTCATCACGAATTATCCCTCTATCTAACCATTTAATCAAATAACTGTTGGAAGTCATCGTAATTCTCCTTTTAATAAATAAATCCCTCAATTTAATTAAATCATTACCTCTGTGTAATTAGCTGGTCATTTCATCTTCCTATCTTTATTTAATTAATAATCCATATTATTTGATTAAATCTCTAAAGTTCATCTAATTAAATTAAATAAATCAAAATTTATCTAATTTATCTAAATCAACCCTTTTGGTTAAATAAATCAAAATATTTATTTAACTAGGTCTTAATCATTTTCATCTCATTTTATTTCCAACCCACAATCTAAATCAAAATGGTCAAATCACCCTAATCTCCTCTTAAAATTCATAATCGTTAATTTAATCCTAATCACTCAAATCCTCTAGATTTTGCAACTTGCACATTAAATCAATTTAATTGATTTATAAATCATCTATTTTTATTCAAAAAAGGCATCAAAGATGGAATATTCCTCAAATTTGAAATTTCCCCCCAAAAGGACTTGTCCCTTCCAAAAAAGCATTTAAAGTCTCTTACATGTCCTTTTCTTGAGCCATGTGACATTAACTTCACCTTTCACCTCATCCTTCAAGCCATATTTTGAATTTGAATCTCCCCCCTCTTTGCACATTCTTCAAAATGTGCTCATTCCTCCATACATTCACATGTTGACAAGTGGCACCTTGCTATTTGTTGATTCTTAGTCCCACATTCATCCCTTTTGCCTCTTCTCTAATCAATCTCATCTATAAATGAATAGCTCATCCTTCATTTGGTCATCCACAATTTGAGTAAACTTACTATGCTCAAATCATTAGCAATTTTCATCCATTATCATTGAAGTTCATAGCTAGGTTATGCATATTTTTCTATTGGAGCACTCATCAAGCATCAAAAAAGTGGATCACTCTTCATCACACATCAATCTTGCATCATAAGAGTTTGGAAAGGGCATATTTTCACATCAAATTGGCACCAATTCCCCCATGTGATCAAGAGTTTGCATTGTTTTCAATAGAATCTAGCCTTGTTCTTTTGTTTCATTCTTGCTTTTTCTCCTATTTCAAACCTTGCTAATGGATTTCATGGGGAATTCTTGTTCTTGCTTGCATTTCACCTTCTAATGTGTTTTTTCATTGTGTTTTGCATGTATTAGGATTGGGGTTCAGCATTTTGGCACTAGAGGGAGGTGAATCTCACATTCTAATCACATTCTTTGAGAAAATTTCATGATTTTTTGGTGTTTTTATGTGTTTACAAGAAATAGTGCTGCTCATTGTCCAATGGGGCCATATAGAACCACTCACAATCCAACGGGGCTATACAGAACCACTTTGGAAACAAATTGCACCACTCAAAACTTCAAATTGCACCGCTGAATCTCCAGCGTCGCCATATAGTGCCGCTACAAAATCAAACAGAGTCGCCATCACAAATAGAACCACTTGATTTTCTTTCTTTTTCATGCAAACTTAAAATGGTCATATCTTGGTCATTTTTTGGTCTTTTTTGAAGCTTTTTTTTTAAATGGGGTAGAATTTCATAAGCTATCCAATGGTGTAGGTTATTATTAACTTTGATAGAGTTAAAATTTTCAAATTTTCACTTAATGTCAAATCACAATGAAACTTGGTCTAAATTTTAGAGTTTTTATGCTTAATCATTTATCTAACCTTCATATCTTCATGTTTCTTGATGTCATCTAACATTTGGAGCTTGTATTGTAGGTTTTAAAGGACCATGGAGCATGGAAGTCAAAGAAAAAATCATTATCACATCATCGTATCAAGTGTTTTTGAACACTTTAGGGAGCAATTATAGTCCCACTTCTAAGGATTTTACCCCTTCAAGCTTTTAGGACTCAATAGATTTTAATTTGGGCTCTAAAAAGAACAAGACAAAGGGATTAAAAAGAACCTTAGGCCAATTTACTAGATTTTATTTAAGGTTAACAATTGAACAATCAAATCTCACAATTCCTTTGGTGCTTTTAAAATGAACTCACAATTGCCTTGAAAGGATAAAATGAACATGTGCAAATTTATTTTTGTGATTGCTTACTTAAACTAACATCATTGAAAAAGGATGTATGCACTTCTCTCGCACTTTACAACGATCTTGAGAATATAAAGGCCTTTTTTGTGATCTTAGGTTGAGATAAAGTAATCACCTCCACACTTCATTTTGGGAACTAAAATTGAACAAAGCTTGTGAGTGTGAGTTAGGTATATTGTGTGTGTTCTCCCTTTGTTTCTACACGAAGGTCAATTGAATTACGATTTTTTTTTCTCACCACTGTTTACCTTTAGAGGGGCCTGCATAAGAGACACATCCAAAAGGAGAACTCGAAGCTGACTCCAACTGGTTTTTCATTCAGGCTAGTATATAAATGGATAAGACTAAACTGTCAAGTCCTTATGGTATGTAGGCCTTAGCTGTAGAGTGTCTTTCAGAATGGGGTACTATCGTAAAAATTATAAGATCCCCTAGTAGGATTTATTAAAGCCTTTAGTGGCTTGCTGGATGCTCACAAGGTGCCATGTCCCTGATGCCCCATCATTAAGAACCTTGTTTGTAGTAGCCAACTAGTCCATCCAATGATTTTATTAAAGTGGTGCATTAGAACTTAGATTCCAAGAAGTTACTTGCCATGTCTGATCTTGGTTAAAGTATAGAGGTTAAGACTTCATTATTAACATACCTTTATACTCTTTCCTTGGTTGCATGTAAAATCATTTCTTCTACTATGAAGGGCATGAGGCAAGCCCACCAAGAAAAACGTACCAATTGAGCTAGGATGTTGTATTGCTTATGAGTCAAAACACTTTGCTTGTTAGAAAACATTTGGAAACAAACACTTAACATTGTCATTAGAATTTCAAACACTTTGAGAGGAACAAATACCTTTGAAACATCCACATGTTACTACTTGTCCCTAGGGGTTCTTATCCCTAGAAGGCTTCTAAACACTAGGACCTATATCTCAATCTATTCATTGCAAAGTCAAAAATAGGAAACTATGCTCTTGAAACCTTGTTTTTCACATAATGGACCTTGTGGAATGTAAAGGAATTGAGACATAGACATTCAGTTTGAAAACTAAGGAAGAAGTGTGTTTGTGGTAAAAAGAATCCATTAAGCAAAGATTGAATCAATTGGACCCCATACATTTACTTGGCATCTTTTGGTCATATGGTTTTCATGCAAACATTGGTCTTTTGATTTTGAATTACTCTTAGAGAAAGGCATGTTCTTCACTATCTTGGTCTCGTAAACAAGTCCTTCCTAGGTTCATTTAGGATCAAATCAAACACTTCATCCAAATTTCAAATATCTATCAAAATCCATCCCACAAACAACTTTAGATCTTTGGAAACATCATTCTAGACTTGGGTAAATCATCAAAATCAAAATCACCTTGTTTAGTTAGGTGTATGAGAATGCATACTTTCTCATATATTTAATTAAATTAGCAATCCTTTGAAAAATTTCATCCTAAGATCACATCCAACATCTTAGGGTTTACAATTTCATTATCCAATCAAACCAATCAAAATCAAACCTTAAGTCTAGCATTGATCCAAAGACCCTAAACGTTCAACACCCATATCATTCACCCCTTTCATCATTCATTAGTCCTAAAACACCTTAGAGGTCAACAACATCAAAACACAAGAAGAAAATGGAATATAAACTTGACCCATACATCATGAGTAAACCAAGTCAACTGAAATTTCAAAGCCTTACAATGTTGATTGATTATCTACACACACATCTATACAATCCATACATGGGATCATTATCTCCCACAAACCTCAATGGTACAACAAATGTGAGTATACCCAGTCAAAATTTTGGAACACCTTTCCCAATGATAGATTTAAATCCAAGTCCAAACTTACAAATCTATCAACCAAACAATCAATGCATGAATCTTCAAATGAACAACATCATTCCACCAAATCCATACATTCCAAGTACAAGTTTACCAAACATGAACATTTTAAATCCACATTTGGTAAAATTTGGGATGGATATGTTTTCGAATCACACAAATTTTGTTCAAAGTCCAAACAAGATGTTAACAACTCTGTGTATTAATCCAAGTCAAGGTAACACTAGGAAAAATCAAAGTTACCTAAATCAAGGCAATGTGATTCCCAACATCAACAATGTTCAATTTCAACCTATCATGCCAAATCTAAACACCATCCCAAATTAGAACATTGTCCAAAATCAATTGATCCAATGCAATCCATCAAGCACCAATCAAATCATTGCATCAAATCCTCAAAATATACCATTGATATTGCAACAACAGATGGTATCCAATCAAACAACAATGTCGATCCCAAAAAATCAAAACACGATCTCCCAAGGACCTATCACCTCAGTCATTCCAACCATCACTATCATTTCAATCATTCCAAACACCACTCTCACACCCATCACATCTCAACCCCTCACTACCATGATCACTCCTAACATATCTCAACCACTTGTCACTGCATTCAACACAATTTTGAATCCGCCACCACTACCACCTAAACGAAACACAGCAAACCAATACAGTAATGCGTTAAAAGCTTACCAAGCCTTCCAAAAATCACTCCAACAGTACCAAGCTGCTCAGGCTACCCAATCTTCCCAAGCCACACAAGCTACTCAAGCTGCCCAACAAACACAAGCACACACATGAAAAATGATAACTATTTGGGACAAGGATCAAGATCTGACCAATAACCATGTTGAAAATGTCTCTACATCACCTAACGAGTTAGATGGCATATCTCAAGAATTTATTCCAAAGCATGATCAACATATTTCACCAAAGTCTAGCAATGGTCCTTTCCAAGACATATTGACATCCTTTGACCTCATGGTTGCAAATATTGAAGAAATCTTCAACTCAACATTTGATCCAAATCCACTCAAAGATCAAGAGGATATTGAGAAATTTCTCATGCCTAATGAAGACATCCAAGAACCCTTTGTAAGCAATCCATTCTTTGAAACTAACCCATGTCAATAAATTGATCCAAAGCATGTCAAAAGCAACTCTGAAATCATTCAAGATCAAAAATTTGTATCTCCAAGATACTACAATGATCTAATGGACACCCTCCTATCTATGAAATATGCACATACTCCTCCATCTACCCATGAGATGCTTTATATGGATGGACACATAGATTATCTTCATTCAGAACAAGATTCCTTTACTCCTGACATTATTACACAAAAAGAGCAGGTTATCGATTCCTACAATCAAACTGAGTTGTCAACATCAGGATCAAATATATCCCAAACTCAGACTGAGGACATCATGAATAAATATATCCAACATTATCCACTCAAGGAAGCAAAACAGATAGAACAAGATATTTTGGAGTCAGTAGAGCAACAAATGGAAACGTCATCTGCAGTGATCATTTATCAGAGACTGCATTCTAAACAAGAGCTCTCAGAACAGGTAGAATCAAAGCATGAAGGTAATACTTCCACAATATTGGGGGCAACTATGTCTCAAGCAAACGTCAACATAGGGAGCATGAAGAGTCCTTATGATGAAATTAATGTCAATACTACAACTAGCCACATCATGAGTCTTCATCCACCCATCACCTCATCCACAAATTGGGACCAACATCAAAAGAAAGATTTGAATCAAAGCAAGAGGAATGTTATCAAAGAAAAAGAGGCTAAGAAGCATAATGAACAAATCAAATACACATGGATACCAAAACATACAAAGAAAGATTATCCCTATCAAACTCCATTAGTCAAATAAACTATGGGGAAAAATAAGAAAGGGAAAAGTATCCATCAAATATTTTCACAAAAGAAAAAGTAGGATTTACAGGAAACATACAAAGTGTATCAAGTAGTTGGTCCTAATTCCATGCACACTTCTATATCCACCCATCATTGCTCATCTTCCCAAGTTTAGAGAGTCAAAGATTTCAAGTTGTCAACCAATCCATATTTTATTCCTAAACACACTCCATCCATGCCTCCACACATGATATCCAATTCTTACATTGACCATGTATTGGTAATGACCCTTCATCATAAGGATTTAGAAGGCACCCTATTGCAATGTGTGCACAGAGACAAAGTTAACCCCGATATCAATAAAGCAGATCAAGAATCCCAAAAGTTGAAATCAAGTGCATGTATCTTAGAAAAGCAACTCCTTCAAGTAGGCTATCAATGACACATTATGACAGGGGAATCTACATCAACACCACTAGGTGGTTCAACATGAATCTTTCAGAAAAATAAGAAAAAAATCAAAAAATATGAAAATCCAAAAAAATTAAAAATACAAATATCCAAAAAAATCAAAAAAAGGAATGAAAACAGTAAAGAAAAAAATCATCCTCTAGTGAAAACCATGTAGGCGGCGCTTTGGACAAGTACCATGATGAAAACCTGGCAAACAAGCATCATGAGTAGAATTGAGCATCTATGTGTGCCAGTTCAGGTGAAAGCATCTCATCCCATCCATAATAAATCCATCATTCCATCCATCTCAGCCATAATAAATCCATTCATCCATAAACCATTTATCCAATCCATTTTCATCCATCTGCATACATAGTCCAAGTTATCTTGATCTTGACAAAGTTTGGTGCACACTTTATGCTTGCTTACGGTAAACAACTTGGCATGGGTCATTGTCATTGATCCTATCCTACCGAGCATTATCTAAGCCATGAAGCATTCCTTCATTCAAACACCTTATCTTATCACAAGATAATCTATATCCATCCATCCATACACTTATCCAAGAATCCACCCATTACATTCCATACATTGCTAGACACTGGGGGCAGATATTTACATCTTGCTTCAGGAATAAATCTTGATCTATAACATCCAACTTATGTGGTGATCCAAACATTGGCAAGCGTGAAATAAAATTGGTCCACCACTTGTGAGCAAAAATCCAAATCACTAGCCCATGGCATATTTTGGCAAGAAGAGATTTCTTATCAATCTTCATCTTTCATCGAACATCAATCCAAACAGTCACTATCAGTTGCATCTAACTCACCCTTCAAACGTCACATCAAATCATTCAAACAGATTTTGTTCCAAATCAAGCTTCATCAATCATGATCAATCGAATCCAATAAAAAAATCCTCATCTCGAGATATCCTTGCGTTGCTTAACACTATCCTTACAATGTTGTATATCCTCAACAATTTTATCATCATCTTGAGATATCCATCATAATCCTTGTGTTGTGTAACACTATCCTTGCATTGTTGTGTACCTCAACAATGTTATCATTATCAATCCATTGATCCGATCAATCAACCTTAGCTTGATTTTCAACAAAATCCCAAAAATAGAACACTAATAACATATCCATATCCAAATCATCAAAATCATGTGAAAAATCAAAAAAAAAAATCCAGAACATATCAAAAATCTAAAACATTCCAAACATATCAAAATCCAAAAACACTCAAAAAAGTCAGAAAAACATCAAAAACATTGGAATCCAAACTACGTCGTCTCTGAGCTTAAACGTAGGCAAGGCTAATCTTTGATCAGCCTTCGAGACATCAAAAATCCAAAAACATT